>PVJS01016585.1:0-37295 GCA_004027185.1 Glis glis | reverse complement strand
CAAAAAAAAAAAAAAAAAAAATAGGGCTGGGGGTGTGGCTCAGAGGTAGAATTCCTCTATGTTCAACACCCAGTATACACACACACACCCAGTGATCTCTATATTTCCCAGGTTCCAAGTTCTCTTTCACAACCCTTTTACGCATACTATGCACAAAATAAATGGAAAACTACCATAAAGTCATTCTAGCCCATGATGATTCTTTGGTTCTGGGGTCTCGTGTTCATAATGATCTCAATTATGCTGTGCTCACTTTCCTCACTAGAATGGGTAGAACAAGCTTGGTGCAAAACTGTACTTCACCCAAGGACCTGGGTTCAACCCACCACCAAAAAGGAAAAAAAAAAGTGTTCTTCAAACATCCCTATTTTCCTAAATAATTATTACAAACCTGTCTCTCACTAGTGAAGTATGCAGACTTTTTTTTGGAGAGGACAGTCTATTCATATTTTTAAACCTTGTATGCTACCTTACTCAAAGGACCTACAAACAGTTCCCTGAATTAACAGGAAAGCAAAGTGACATTTTTGTACACTTATTCCGTTCTCCAGTACATGTAGCAGGACTGCTCACCTTCACGACTCGCTCCTCGAGTCTGCTTTCCCTGGACGTTTCCTAACCCCATATTTTTCCTGGATTCGGCATCAAGAACTGTTCAGTACTCCAAGTGAGACCCAGAAAAACTATACAGTACTTCAAGTTACATTATTTGAGAGAACCATCTCCAGCGCCAAGAACCGTCAGCAATTTTCAAGCGTTCTAGCCACGGTAGCATGCTTGGCCTCCGGAGGGAGCTCCCATCTCCTTTTACAGTGTCAGAATAACTATTTTAAAAGAGGGATGAGTACAGAAAAGACAGACCTGCGCCCTCAAGAGCAAATTTCTGCGTCTCAACTTACCATTTCCGCACCACGGGAGACCACCCGAGACGAAGGTACCTGAGGGACCAACCAGCCGATTCCAAGCCTCTCTCTCATCCTCACAGCCCGTTACCCGAGTTACCAGGACCTCTGCCAGAACCAGACATTTCCGGAGGTCTGGTTAGGGCTACTTCCTCGTCACGTGACGTGTCAAACGCGATCACGTGACGCGCCCGCTTCTTCCATTTCAACGAGGGGGGGAGACACCAAGAAACCGAGGCCCTCACTCTTGCGATACTCGCACCCTAGCTACACAGGTCAAGAAGGGCTTTCGGGTCCCTTTACAGTCTCAGACACCGCCCTCTCCCGCGAAGTCCCGGGGGCCCCGAGGCGCCCACCTTTCCCGCTGCCGCCACCCCGCGCGGTGGTCGGGGCCGGAGGCCACGCCCCCTCCGCTGCGCAAGCCCCCAAATCCAGCGCTCCGGCCC
Organism: Glis glis; assembly: GCA_004027185.1. Taxonomy (NCBI): domain Eukaryota; kingdom Metazoa; phylum Chordata; class Mammalia; order Rodentia; family Gliridae; genus Glis; species Glis glis. Next base: position 35,947 of record PVJS01016585.1, on the reverse strand, counting down.
GGGTGAATCCAGGGCTGCCTCCTCCGCCTTTCGGCTCGGCTCACACGCCAGCAATCCCCGAGCCCCTTCTTCATGGCGTCCCTCCTGTGCTGTGGGCCCAAGCTGGCCGCCTGCGGCATCGTCCTCAGCGCCTGGGGAGTGATCATGTTGGTGAGGGACTGCCCGGCGAAAGTCGGAGAGGGCCCGAGGGGCTGCGGGGTTGGGGGAGCCGGAAAGACGGAAACCCCGGACTTTAGAAAGTGGTAGGCAGGCTGGAGGGGCTGGTTGGCCAGCTGACCGCTGGAGAACGAGACAAATCTGAGATTGAAAAATGGGGAACTTGGAGGGGAAGGGTGCTGGGGCTGGTAAATTTGCGGGCTCGTCAAGGTAAGAAAAAGAAGAGTTAGGGTCCTGAGAGATGGATGCTTTAGTTGAATGGAGGCTACGGGGCAAAAGGGATGCTTCTTCCTGAAATGGGTAGCTTAGGGCCTTGTTACCCCAGGACTCTACCCGCTGTCACTTCCAGAAATAATATGAAGTGACGGTTCTCCTTCACTTCTAACGCCCTGTCCCGTGATAATGACGCCCCTGGGAAAGATAGTCTGGGAAAGAAAGTTGCTCACTGTTCCTGCTCTTGTCCCAGTCACTTGTCTCAGTGTCCCCACCCCACGCCCTATTCCAGGTGGCTGAGTCTGAATCCAGCTACAACCACCCCTACTCCCAGCTCGGTCCGGTTAATTCCAGGCGCAGGTGTTGTGGCCACTTTAGAAATGGGAGGGGTATATGGAGTGACCAGAAGGTCAGGTGCCTGAGTTAAACAACCTACCTATTCCCTTTTTTTTTTTCCAGATAATGCTAGGAATATTTTTCAATGTTCATTCTGCTGTGTTAATCGAGGATGTTCCCCTCACGGACAAAGATTTTGAGTAAGTGGTCTGGTGGGGGAGGTGGGGCTGGGTGCAGGTGGGGGGTGGCTAGACCTCTGGTCAGAATTATAGACAGGAAATTGCCAGAGGCTGGATGTTTAGGACTGAGGTTAGGAACTGGGAATGGAGAGCTGCTCTTTAGAAGGTAGTTAGGGCCTGGGGGTACAGCTCAGTGGTAGAACTCAGTGGTTAGCAGGCGAGGCCCTGGGTTCAATCCCCAGCACCAAAAAAGAAAAGAGACGCAATGTAGTTAGGTGTTGGAAATCAGGCTTCAGCGTCCATCCTAAACCCACCAGTTTAGGTGTGGCCTTTAGGTATTTTACTTCTCTGTGCCTCAGAGCACCTCTGCAAAATGGGTACTGTAATAGAACTCACCCCATAATCGAGAAGATTAAATAATACACACGTGAACAGCGCCTGGTGCACAGTAAATGCCCCGGAAGGGCTGGATGCTCTGAAAGTCTGACACTTCTCTGCTTCATCCTCACCCTCAGGAACGGCCCTCAGAACATATACTCCCTTTATGAGCAAGTCAGCTACAACTGTTTCATCGCCGCGGGCCTTTACCTCCTCCTCGGGGGCTTCTCTTTCTGCCAAGTTCGGCTCAATAAGCGCAAAGAATACATGGTGCGCTAGAGCACGCCCGCTTCCCCTCTCCAGCCCCCTCCTCTATTTAAGACTCCCCACCCGGGTCTGGTCCCACCCATCCTGGCGCCCTCTGCAAGACTGGGGTTCCCTGGCGAGACACTGAATCCCTGGCTCTCCAGCCCCCTCTCCTTGTCCGGTACCACAATAAAGAGATGCTGCTCTCTTAAGCCTTGCGTCTGTGCTTGAGTGAGGGGGCGGGCCGGGCTAGGGCGCACGCAGGTCGGCCTCTAAACGGCGAGTCCCGACCCCTGGAGGGAAGTGGAGTGAGGCCGACCGGAAGTGGGGCGGTGTCTTCCACTTCTTTCCCAGCGCCGCGGCGGCCTCAGCGACTGCGGTCTGAGCCAATCAGCTGCGGGGAGGGCGGGACTTCCTGCGCGGGGTCGGAGCGGCTCGGCGGCCCGGCTCTCCGTGGTCCCGGCTCGCGTGGTGGCGGCGACGGAGCGTCTCCGTGAGGAGGTGCGCGGGGCCATGACGTCAGCGTCCACCAAGGTTCGACCTCCCTCGCGGACAGCGCTCCCTGGCGGCCACGGGAGGGCGGGCCCCCTGCGTGGTTCCCGGCTCTTCCGCGCCGGGCGGGGGGCGGGGGCGGGCGGGAGGCGAGCCTGGGTGGGGCCAGGGGCTCCGGGCGGGACCGCGGCGCGGCCGTGCGCCGGCCCCCCGTAATGCTGTCCCGCCCCCAGGTCGGAGAGATCTTCTCCGCGGCGGGCGCCGCCTTCACGAAGCTCGGGGAGCTGACGATGCAGCTGCATCCCGTGGCCGACTCTTCCCCCGCGGGGTACGTGAGCCCGGGCCGGGACGTGGACGCCGGGAGCGACGCTTGCGTGCACTCAGTCACAGACACCGACCCTCTCTAGGGCAGGGGCAGATGTTAGTTTCTCTCTGTGCCTTACAGCGCACTGGTGTTAATAAATCATTGTCGAATGAGTGAATGAATGACAGATGAAGATACAGACAGGTCCACAACACGGACTCCTATTTTACAATTGTCCCTTGCAGCGAATCGACAGACCATAAGATCACCACCACACCCACCCCAAATCTCATGAAATTCCCTCGGGCTGCTACAGACTGTGTTCAGGGGTTCTGTTTGTAAGGCCCCTACTTGTTGAATTGGTTTCACTTGGCTGTATACAGCAGCTATTGCACGTTGCTGAGGGAAGAGAGGTATTCTAAGGTGGCGGTGGATCTAATTTCGTGTGGTTGGCGGGTCCCCAGAGATTTTGGGGTTTTTTGTTTTTGTTTTTTTAATGAGGACCTCTTTATTGAATCCCTGGAAGGGGCCCTAGAGACTGGGGTGGGGAGGCTGGTTGACCGTGGGCTGGCTCCACACCCTACTCCCATTTTGCTATTCCCCTCTCCCCTTCCGACAGTGCCAAGTGGACGGAGACGGAGATAGAGATGCTGAGGGCTGCTGTGAAGCGATTTGGGGACGATCTTAATCACATCAGCTGTGTCATCAAGGAACGGACAGTGTGAGGGAGGGTGGCTGGCAGCGAAAGGGGGGTGGGCAGCTTTCTTTCTCCTTCCCCATCCTTAGCATTATTCCATCTTCCTCAGAACTCCCAACTCAGCATCTCCTACTTTGTTGCTAGTTTTGTTTGCATTCCCTTGAGGACTGAGAGAAAAGAATATAAGAATTGTCACAGTTGATTAGAAGTTCCTACAAGGCTATGGTAGTCAAAACCTTCCAAGCATTTGATTTTAGGGGACATGAGATACTCGGTCGTTGTATTTGATAATGGGACTTCTCTGGTTATTTATATAGATCTTTTGAGAGTCCAGTGTTTCCAGGGATATTGTGATTCTGAACTAGTTGATCAGGATCTACTAATAAATGCCAATGTAGTTGTAAATCACCAAGCCTTACCTCGTGGCACTACACATCTATGTAGCTCTTCCAGAAGAAGACAAAGGGATGAGCCTCTCTGGCTACTCAGTTCAGGGACTTCACTCTTCACACCCGTCCTCCCTCAGTGAGTGCAGAGCTTCAGGAAGATGAGAACCCTACCAACAGGTTGGGGCCCTGACCTGGATTCTTATGAAGGGGCTCCCAGAATTCCTTCAGAGTGGCCCATTACCCCTGCCCCTTCCCTCTTCCCTCAGCCTCTCTGATGACTTTTAACCTGCTGTCTCTTCTCTTCAGGGCTCAGATAAAGGCCACTGTAAAACGGAAGGTATATGAAGACTCCGGCATCCCCCTTCCAGCTGAGTCACCCAAGAAAGGGCCCAAGAAGGTGGCATCTGGTGTCCTTTCGCCTCCTCCAGCTGCCCCTCCACCCAGCAGCTCCAGTGTCCCTGAGGCCGGGGGTCCCCCCGTAAAGAAGCAGAAGGCTGGTGAGGGCTATGGAGTTGCTGCCTAGGGTAGGATTAAAGGTCCCATCTGAGATTCAGTGAGAGACCTGGGCCTGGGTCAAGGGACAAATCTTTTTCTCTCCTTGTGGTGGTTCTCAGTATGGGGGGGCACGAAGCTTTGGAAAGCTGGGGAGGGGAGTAGTCAGGGAACCTAGAACCTAGCCTATGCCCCCTCCCAGATGTGACACTCAGTGCTCTGAATGACTCCGACGCCAACAGTGACCTGGTGGATATTGAAGGGCTAGGAGAAACTCCTCCAGCCAAGAAACTCAACTTCGACCAGGGTAGGAGTCCTCCTCCCGCACTGGCTGGGAGGGGGGAGGAAGTGCTCACCTGATGGCAGGGGAGGGTCTCAGCAGGAGCCCCAGCCCCGCAGTCACGCAGGGGCTTCTTTGGAAGGGAAGGTGCTCTCACAGTGCAGGGGACTGGGTCAGTAAGTTGCAGGGTATTGTGGAGGGTGGGAGTTGCCTTGGAAGCATACTCGGGGCTCGCTCCATCTCGGGTCATTTTACTTCCTGTTCCAGACAGCCTGACCCTGGATTCTGGCCTTCTCACGACCTCTGCTGACGCTCCTCTACTCTCCTGCTGAACCTGCCACCTCCGGCCCTCTCGCTGTTCACCCTGGACCTGTGGATTGCCCGGGACTCTGAGCGAGGCCTGCATGAAAGAGGGTCCGAAGGCTGCTGGGGCTGTTCGCCTGTTCCTGACAACCATCTGCACCCACCCCTGACCTCCATGTGATGGACATTTTTTATACAGACAACAATAAAGATTTCTCTCTCAGTGTGGCGCTGTCAGCTGCCATTCCTTCTCCTCTCCTTAGCCCCCAGGGCACAGCCCCTCCTCAGTAGTTCTCACCACCCTGCCTGGAGCAGCACAGCCAATATTGGCAGACTCGCTTCCCAGTGCCAATATTTCTGTGCTGCTAGAGCCAGGGGAGCTGGGTGTGGGCAACAACAACTCCCCTCTGCTCGCTGGAACCAGAGCTCACCCCCAAGGCAGTGTTCTGAGACTCCCCTGGAGCGTTTAAAGGGGCCGTTTCCACTGCTCTCATACCCTCTTCTCCCCCGCCTCACAAGAACTTTGTCACAAGGCCCCAGATACTTTTTTGTGTCGCTTCTCCAGGGTGGCCTCCCAGGGCCAGGCCTCGGCGGTGCCTTCCCCACCCTCGCTCTAACACCACAGTGTGGTTTGGACGTGGCCACAGTGCCGTACAAACCACAGTGTGCTGCTGGGGCGGGAGCAGGACTGGGGTGGGTTGAGAGGAACTGAGCACAAGACGGTGCTGTGAAGACCCCCACCACCAAGAGAGGGAAAGAGAAGGCGGAAAAAGGAAACATGGCCCCCCAGAAGGTTGGGGGGAACCAGGAACCAGGGATAGGGGCTGAGTAGGCAACTAGAAGAAGAGGGGCCTAGGGGTGCGCTCAGTGTAGTCAGATTGCAGCCATCTTCCGTTTGTAGGAACTCGGGATCCCCAGGGTGGGGCCGGGGCAAGGAAACTGGGAATGACTGGGGGTAACCAACAGACTGCCTCCAGACTCAGCAAGGGCAGGGACTTAAGGTTTCCTGTGTCTGTTCTTCCCCTCCCTGGGTCAGAACTCAAGAGAAACGCTAAGAGAGACAGGGCCAAGGACAGCAGGGTTGGGAGTTGGCAGTCCAGAGGTGGTGGGGCTGGAACACGGTTGAGAGAGGGGGGCCGGAAGTCGCCCTGGGCCCTGGGCCTGCCACAAGATGGAGGCCAGAGGCAGGAAATGGAGGCCAGGGGGAAAGGGGAGTAGGAAGGGGGCAATCTGGACCCCGGAGGCCAGGTATTCAACCCCCAGCGCTGCTTCCACTCCCTATGGTCCCCCAAGACCCATGCTCCACCCCCACAAGAACACCCATCAGCCTATCTACCAGGCCCAGGCAGGCGGGCCCACCCCAGAGAGCCACGTTTAACTGAGACAAACATGCTTCTCCCCACCCCCACCCTAGGCCTTCCCTTGGCCTTTTCCTCCTGTCCAGGACTTGATTTTTACAAAGCATCTCCCAGAAAGCAAAATCCAGGGGCTAAAACCCCTTCTGCAAATCAAAATAATACCCTGTAAAACTCAAATGTCATCCTCCCATATCCCATCCCACCTTTTACTGCCCCCCCTTCCGACACACCCCCCAAAACTCTTAGCAATCAAAAAGATCTAAGATGGTGTATGTAAGCAGTCTTTTAGGCCCCTGAGGATGCCAGACTCCCTCCCCGAGACCCCTATCTATTCCACATCAAACACTACCAAGGTCTCCTGCTCAGTGTACCCCAAAGCCCCCCAAACAACGGCTGCCCCCAGCTCCCACCCTCGGCAGAGCCTTTGTGGGGGTAAAAGAAATCAAACACTATCCTAACGGCCGGGGATGTTGGGGGGCTCTCTCCTCTTAGGCTTTGGTTTCCATCTGGGGGCTGCAATTTAGGGGTATAAGAGAAAGCCTCTCCAATCATCCCCCCAATTCCAAGACTGGCAAAGCCCAACCCCACCCCAGCACGTACCTCCAAACCTCCCCCCCAACCGCCACGTCTCTCCTGAAAACAGGGGACACTTTCCTCCCCACTTACCTCAGCTACTCTCCCCTGAGATCCTGGTCCCCTATTTTGAAAGGAGCAAAATTTGGGGTGCATCCCTCACATTTGGGGTGCAGGAGAAAGGAGCCGCCCCAGTCGCATCGCTGGCCTCCTTCCTTTCGGCTGGCTCAGGGATTGGGGAGTGCCCTGGGGAGGGGGGACCCCCACAAGAAAGCTCTGAAGGGGGTTCCTCCACTCCCAGTTAGAATTGGGGACACCCCCCCAAAACCCGTCCCAGCCCATCCGTCTCCAACTCGGCGGGAGAGGCAGCTGCAATGCCCCAGTCAGATTCCCCCAACACTACATTCCTCACCCCATCTAGAGGGGTCCCGGGGCCCCCAAAAAATCCCAAAAAAATCTAGGATGTTGGGAAGACGGTCTTGGACTAGCTCTCCAAATTTGGGGTCCTTAGATACCCCCGTTTTTTCAGGAAAATTCCGTCTTTCGTCTGCCTCCCGCCAGCCCTGCTCTGTCCCGATGCCAATTTTGGAAGTCACTCCCTCCTTCCTCCTCCCCGTCTCTCCAGGCCCCCCCGCTTGGGGGCTAGGGTCCAGGACACCTGGCTTCCAGACCGGGGGGCACTCCTCAAACGGCTAGGGGCCAGGAGGTCAAGCTCATTGCCCCTGTCTTAAGGAAGCAGGAAAGCCCGATCCTCCCTTCCCCTCCCCCCTGGCTAGTCTCGGTGGTGGTTTAGGAAAGCCTGGAGGATTGGAATCTGCCATTGCTGTTGCACAGGCAGTTTTTTTTTTTCCTTGGGTTGGGGGGGTGGGCGGTGGGAGGGAGAGAGGGGAGGAGAACCAAAGAGAGCAGGGACCCAGGCGGGAAGAGCTGGCCTGGCTCACCCTCTAGCCCCTGCTGCCGTTGGGAACCCCTCCCCCCTCAGCTCACCCACACTCCAGCCCTCTGTCTGCTTTCTGTTTGGGGCTCTTATCTCAGAAAATCAGGGTACAGGAATCCCCTCCCTGTATCCCACCACCACCTCTCCTTGCCACAATTCCGACAGCACTGCCCTGATCAGGGGTGTCCACTTTACCAAAAGGCACCCCATTTTCCTCCACCTTCCCCAGACCAAGGTATTTTCCCAAAAGAAAGTGGGGTGTGGAGTCTGAAACCACCTTTTCTCCTTTAGATCTATCCAGGCGACACAGTAATAAGTCCATGAGGAGGCATCATTCCATTTCCAAATTTCTCCCTTTAAATTTGTGCTTATTTGGGGGTTCATTAAAGAAAGAAATTATTAGAATTTGGGGTGAAGGAGCTGTATGCAAAAGACATCCCAAACCAGAAACCTGCTTCAAAATTAAGTGAATCTCTAAATCAGTCTCATCTTATGATCTATACTTTGGTTTCATCAAATGTGCCTAAAGAATGACAAAACACCCCAAAATAAGGACACCCCAAAACTTTAGTCTTCTACACTGGGGACCCTCGCCTTGTTTCTCCCCCTGGAGAAAGTTTCATAGCTATCCATGTACACACAAGAATATATCTTCACCTCAAAATAAGTTTCTGCAAGATTCAAAAATACAACTTTGTTCTCCCCCACTCCCATGCCAGACCCCCAACCACAGAAAACCTTCAAACTTGCTCCCAACTTCCTATTATGTTCCTCCTCAAAGTAATTTTTTAAGCTCCAAATTGAATTTCAGGTCCCCAACAATCTAAACTGAACTTTGAAATTTAAATGACACCCCAAACAGACTGTACCCCAAAGTCAACATGAATATTCTGGCTCTCCTGATAGTCCAGGACGACAGAAGTGAACAGACTCCCAATTGTGGGTGTCAGAAAACCCAGAACTAATGTGCTTCAAAATCAGCCCCCTGCTTCACACATACCAGAGGCCCTCGATACTAAATACAGGTCCCACTGCCCATAACAATCAACACCCATAACAGCACCCCACAACTGATCAGATAATACTCTATCCTTATGCCAAAGGGAGCCCCTAATCTAATCCTCACCTCCAAACTGGGCAGAGACCAAAGTAACCCTCAGGTGCCAAAGACACCTCACCATTCTGAATGCTTACTTGTCCCCAATTCCCACTTTCTCAGCTGTTCCTTCCTGCACTCAACTAACTGGAATCCGAAGGGGAGGGCCCCGGCCTGCATATGCAGCTCTGGGGTCTAACTCAGTCATTCCTGGTCAACTGTATACACTCCTGAGCCCCAGTCCTAAGCGCTCCTCCTTTGAAGTTGATCTGGCCCCTCTTCAAATAAACACCACCCCAAACAACATAAGAGGGTGTGACCCATGTCTGTCTTCCAAATCAGAAACTTAAAATCAGGGTTATTCGGACCCCTCCTGCCCTCTCTCCCCTTGCCCTGTGTCTTTCTCAGTCAACCCCACCCAACTTTCGTACTAATGTTTACTAAAAACTCAACTCTAAAGACACCTGGATAATAGTCTTTAGCTTAATTAGAAAAGAAAGCCCTGTGCTCCCGGGCTCAAGTCCCACTCCTTTCCCACCCACACCCCTCACTCCCAAAGCCCCAGGGTGGCCCACCTCAATAGGAACCCCAGCTGAAGGAAAGTCTACCTCCCTCTGCCTAGTACTCCCCTAAGAAAGGTGCAAAATAAACTATCGCAAAGGGAAAGCGGCCGGAGGATTCAGCAGCCCAGACCGACTCCATCCTGCGCCCTGGTCTGAGCACACCCCAACCGGTTGGAGACGACGGGGCGAAGCGAGGCTAGTGCTCGTCCGCCCCCTCGTGGAAGGAGCCAGACATTGCCGAGCTTTGCCTACTTGCCGCGCTGGACCCCGGCGTCCCGCCAGCCTCAAAGCGGAGCCGACGGGCGGCCGCTCTAGGTCCTAGCGAGTTGGGACTGGGGGAGAGCCAGCGGGCTCTGGGAGGGAGTCCGGCTCTCTGGATCCCTAAAAGGACTAAGAAGAGAGTCGGGAACGAAAGGCCGGACGCCTAGGTCTCCGGAGCGTCTCTCGGTCCCCACCCGGGGCTTTCCCCACCTCTTCGAGGGGAAGCAGCTGGTGGAGCCGTCCGGTCGCAGGACAATGAAAGGAAACGAACTAGAAATCATATCCGCCCTCTCCCCACCCCGCCCGGCCAGAGCCCCCCTTTTTGTGTACCCTGCTTGAGGGAGCCTGTCATTCACACCACACCTTTCCACTCTCTGAGACCCCACGGAAGCCCACTATCGCCTCCCCAAACCTGGTGCCTCGTTGGACTCCCCCTTTTCTCTCTTAACAGTACATCGGAAGGGGAGAATTTGGCTGTATTCACTGCCTGCTGCAGCAGGTTCGTGGCACCCCCTTCCAAAAGCCAATGCACCAATTTTCGCCGTCTCTGGTCCTCCGACGACCCAGGGCCCTACCTCGACATCCCTAAGCTCCTCCCCAATTCCATTATCCACAACCTGGGTTCCACTTTTAGTGACCCCAGCCCCCACGTTACGACTACCCGAGGTTTCTGAGGTCCCGCCTTTGAGACCGAGACCCCGCCCCGGGCTCGCCATCTGGAGAGCGAGGGAGGAAGGAAGGATACAGACCCAGGCGTTCACCCCACCTCCACCCCCGCCCCCGACATCCCGGCCGGATAAAGGAGCCGAGGCGGAGAGGGAAGAGAGACCCCGCCCCCCTTGAGAAGAAGAGCCGCAGCCCCTGCAGGACGGGGGTAAGAACGAGACACTGAAGGAGCTGGCCTCCTGGGTCCCCAAAGAGGGTTGGGGCTTGTTAATGGTAGGGAGACTGAGTCCCAAAAATTGCACTCAACTAGGGATGGGGACTGTAGAGGAGTAGAATTCCGCGGTTTGGGATTTGGAGGGCTGTGGACCGCAGGTCGTCCGGGGTCCCCGGCCAGGGTCAGGCACCCGAGACCCAGGCGCGTGGCAAAGCACAGGAAAGGGACGTAGGTGGCGGCTGGGCACTACAAGTCGAAGCTAGGGCTCTCTCGCCACCGACGCGGCGGGTGCGAACTTTCAACTCGCTCCCGGCTCGGGGATCTAGCCGAGGGAAGCGCGACAGAATGGACTTGATGAATTAAGTAGGGCTGCTTGTGCTGGGGCCGGGATCTGGAGGCCTGGCAGCAGCAGCTCGGGAGGAAAAAGCAAGCGGAGAAGGGAAGATGTCTTAAGGCTGCCTGGATCCCTGAGTCCTTCCCACCGCACCCGCAGGCCTGCGTCGCCATGGGTTCCACCGCGGCCCCTGAGGGAGCGCTGGGCTACGTCCGCGAGTTCACTCGCCACTCCTCCGACGTGCTTGGCAATTTGAATGAGCTGCGTCTGCGTGGGATCCTCACTGACGTCACGCTGCTGGTTGGCGGGCAACCTCATCGAGCGCACAAGGCAGTTCTCATTGCCTGCAGGTTCGGAGGGGTGGGGCCCGTGGGGACCAAATGGGAAAGGGTCGGGCCATAAGGCCATCGAGAGGGAATTCAAAGCCACGCCTTGCAGAGACGCGAGGGGAGAATGCAGAGTGGGCTGAGTGGTGAAGAGGGGTTTTCTAGGGGGCGGGGCTTTCTAAAGCGGCAGTCTCCCTTGGTCTCCCAGCCCCTAACGAGACCTATCTGTCCTCTGTCCAGTGGCTTCTTCTATTCGATTTTCCGGGGCCGAGCAGGAGTAGGGGTGGATGTACTCTCCCTGCCCGGGGGTCCCGAAGCTAGAGGCTTTGCTCCTCTTCTGGACTTCATGTACACATCGCGCCTGCGCCTCTCTCCCACCACTGCACCAGCGGTCCTCGCGGCTGCTACCTACTTGCAGATGGAACATGTAGTTCAGGCATGCCACCGCTTCATCCAGGCCAGGTGAGGAAGCCCTTGCTCCGTGCTATCCGTGGGTGAGGTGGTGCCCCAGGTGTCAATGACAAAAGCAGAGAATAGGAAATAACACTAAGATCCATCACGCTTTCCCCAGCTATGAACCTCTAGGCATCTCCCTGCGACCTCTGGAGGCAGAACCCCCCACGCCGCCAACGGCCCCTCCACCAGGCAGTCCCAGGTGCTCCGAAGGGCACCCAGACCCACCTACCGAGTCTCGAAGCTGCAATCAAGGCCCCCCAAGTCCAACCAGCCCAGACCCCAAGGCCTGCAATTGGAAGAAGTACAAGTTCATCGTGCTAAACTCTCAGGCCTCCCATTCAGGGAACCTGGTGGGGGAGAGGAGTTCTGGTGAACCTTGCCCCCAAGCCAGGCTCCCCAGTGGAGATGAGGCCTCCAACAACAGCAGCAGCAGCAGCAGCAGTGAGGAAGGACCCGTTCCTCGTCCCCAGAGCAGGTACAGGATCTGCAACTCCAAGACTTTGTAGAGGCTAGCCCCTGCTGCTGGCACAGCCACTGCGTCTGTGTGACCAGGAAGCAGGGAGACAGGAGGTGGGTTTCAGATACACTAGCCCACTTTAGGGAGTTGGCCGTGGGGCAGGCTCAAATCGGTGGGGTGGGACAAGGACAGTGTGAGGGATATGGCTCATTGGTCACTATTAGCTCACCTCCGGAGGACAGACCTTTGACCCGAAGTTCTGGAGAGAACCCTCTCCATCTAGTCTCTCCTAACTTTTTCTCTGGGCCTTGCCATCTGCTTAGGCTCTCTCCAACCACTGCCACTGGCCAGTTCAAATGTGAAACTCCAGCCAATACCCCTTATCTCCTTCTGCCCCGAGCTCAAGAGACCACTGGATCACCCTCTGAGAGGGCTCGGCCACCACCAGGTAAGGACTCCTCTTTTCTGGCTTTTCTCCTGTGGCTGTTCCAGGTCAGTCTGAGTCAAAAGACCTCAGGAGCCAGCCTCAATGGCACACGCCTGTAATCCCAGTACTTAGGAAGCTGAGACAGGAGGATCGCAGGTTCAAAGCCAGCCTCAGCAACTTAGCGAGGCTCTCAGCAACCTAGTGAGACCCTGTTTCCAAATAAGAAATAAAATCAGGCTGGGGGTGTAGCTTGGAGGTAGAATGCCCCTGGATTCAATCCCTAGTAACACACACACACACACACACACACACACAAAAGGTAAAGAATAGAAAAAAGAAAAGCCCTCAGGAAAGGCCTATTCCAATGGTTCCTAAACTTTACTGCAAATTAGAATCACCTGGGAAACTTTTTTTTTGCGGTACCGGGGATTGAAAGCAGGGGCGTTCTACCTCCGCGCTAGGTCCCCGGCCCTATTTTTTATACTTTATTTTGAAACCGGGTCTCACGAAGTTGCGGAGGGCCTCACTAAGGAGAGAGAGAGAGAGAGAGAGCGCGAGCTGAGGCTGGCCGCGAACCCGGATCCTCCGGTCTCCGCCTCCCAAAGTACTGGGATTACAAGCGTGCGCCACCACACCCAGCCACCTGGGAAACTTTTAAAACTCCCTTTGCCCAGGTTGCACCTCACAGTTCAAAATGTCTAGAAGTAGGGACCAGGTATCAGTATTTTTTAAAGTCCCCCAGGTGCTTCCAGTGAGCAGCAAAGTTTGGGAATTTCTGGCCTTTCCCCCCCAGGTTTGAGAGGTCTGTTCAGAGTCTGGCAAGGCGTCTCTGTCAGGCCGTCATCCAAAGTGGTGTAAAACAAGAGAGAAACAAAAACTTGTCCACTAGCAGGGGCTTCCACCTCTCACCACTACTGAAGAAATTAGCAGAGTACTTTGAAATCAAGACAGATGTGGAGACAAATGAGCCCCAGGAGCCTCCACAGTAAATTGGGGGAAGGGGGACCCCACTGCTGTGAGGTTTGAGGATTCATCCCTAGAAAGCTCTCAGTAAGTAACTATGGTTGTCGTTAATCACTCCCCTTCCCAGGAAGTGAGCTTTTCAGCTGTCAGAACTGCGAGGCTGTGGCTGGGTGCTCATCGGGGCTGGGCCCCTTGGCTCCTGGGGACGAGGACAAGCCCTATAAGTGTCAGCTCTGCCGGTCTGCCTTCCGCTACAAGGGCAACCTGGCCAGTCACCGCACGGTGCACACAGGTAGGGGAGGAGAGGGTCTTGGCCTTCGTGCCCATGGCTGTCTGGGGCAATGTTCCTCACCTGTCTTCCTCCCTGCTTGCAGGGGAAAAGCCCTACCACTGCTCCATCTGCGGAGCCCGTTTTAACCGGCCAGCTAACCTGAAAACGCACAGCCGCATTCATTCGGGAGAGAAACCCTATAAGTGCGAGACCTGCGGTTCGCGCTTTGTGCAGGTCTGTACGCAGCTAGAGGCGGGCGGGCTAACCCCGAGGGTTCCGCGCTCCCGGAGGCGTGGTCTGAAGGCTCCTCCCCCCCAGGTGGCGCACCTGCGCGCGCACGTGCTGATCCACACCGGCGAGAAGCCCTACCCTTGTCCCACCTGCGGAACCCGCTTCCGACACCTACAGACCCTCAAGAGCCACGTTCGCATCCACACGGGAGAGAAGCCTTACCACGTGGGTACCCAGCGTGGCCAGGCCTTAGAATCACCTCCCACTTAGGGGCGGGGCTCTGAAAGGAGGGGCCTTGCTACCCCGCTTGGAAATGGGCCGCGGTCTGCAGAGTCCCACAGAATAAGGGACTGGGCTGGGGGTAGGGACGGAAGTGGTCGCGCTCCTGAACCCGGTGCTGTTTTCCCGGAGAGGGGCTAGTGAATGGGGAAACCTTTGCTAAATGAGGCAGGGCCTATCTCCTGGGCGCCCCTAAGGATTGGGGAGGATGTGAGAGCAGGTAGCTGGACAGTGCCCCCTACACTCAAACACCTAAAAGGTGGTTGTGGGATGGGAGGAACCTGACCGGCTGTCCTCCCGCAGTGCGACCCCTGCGGCCTGCATTTCCGGCACAAGAGTCAACTGCGGTTGCATCTGCGCCAGAAACACGGAGCTGCTACCAACACCAAAGTGCACTACCACATCCTTGGGGGGCCCTAGCGGAGCTCCATCCAGACCTCATTCGCTCTCTGGGGGCCGGAAAAGCTGCAGGCTCAGGCCTGGCTTCCCAGTCAGTCTCAGTATGGGGTGTACAAGGCCACTCTGGTATCAAAGATTGCTGCCACCTTAGTTTCCTGCTGGGGAGAGCAGGGGAGGCTGATCCGGGCTAGATCTGCCTCTGTTTTGCTGGTCAAAACCTCTTCCCCACGATCCAGATTGTCTAGCTAGGGGCTGAGAAAAGGGAGAGACTGGAGACCTGGTTTCCTTAGAGAATAGCTCCCCACGTGCAGCCCCCATCTCGTCTGGTTTACCTGTAAATATAATTTATTGAGGCCTTTGGGTAGCACCAGGGCCTTCATTCTGTTGCATTTCCCACTTCTGTCTTCCCCAAGTGTGTTCAAAAGTGACCCGAAACGCAGAAAAGCTGAGGTCACAGCTCTGCCGGCAGAGATTATTAGCACTTGGCTCTCTCCTTTGGCTGGAGTGTTTGATATTGTTATTGTCATAACTTTTATCTTTACACTGGTTCTTTCTCTTGTATGTCTGCTTCATGGTTTGTTTAAAATGGAGAAAGGGATCCTCTCTGCCCTGCCCCTCCAATTTCAGGTCTGGAACCTTTATTTGTCCTAGGGCAAGCCCTGGGAACATGTGGGATAGTGGAATTGGGTCTGGAACCCTCTTTGGTATTCTGGACATTGCAGATTCTCTAGCAGGCTAGAACTGGATACTGACTTTTCTCTGTCTTTCAGGGTCATAGAAACCTTTATGGTGAGCCTGAAATGGAGGTAATAAATGCCTCCTGAAGGCTGGGGGTGTAGAGAGACTGGATTCTGCATCGCTCTAAATAGAAGCTGGGAGTCTTTCCTACACAATGACCCAGAACATAAATTGTCCCATTGATAGTCACCTGGGTTTGGCTGCACAGTATCATCTATCACAGCAGAGCCTCCCTCCCAAGGGCTTTAAGTTATCATAATCCTCCCACTGGGGCCTATTCTTAGCACTGAGTTGATCCCTCCATGAGGGAAAGGTCTGAAATTCCTTTGCAGAGATGATGGGAACTTTTCTTATTCTACCCAGTGTGTAAGAATGTTATGACCTAGAGGAGAATTATGAAACTCTACATTGGCCCATCCTTTACTGCCGAGGCATTTGCGTTTGGATGTTCCTTGGGTGCTCTCTATATCTGAGATGAGCCCCTTCTTCCTTAAGTGGGTTTTTGGACATCTTCTGGCAAGTGTCCAGATTCCAGAAACTTCTTCACCTCTAGAAGTCACCGGTGCTTAGTAACTTTTTCATCTTAGAAAAGCTGGGTCTGTGACCCAGTCTTCCCATCACTACATTCTTGTCTGGAACCAGCAAATGCACTAGAACCTTCCATAGGAAGAGAAAAGAGGCTGAGTTTCATTCTGGATTTGTTGTAGTTTGGGATTGGGACTGGGATTATTATTGGGATTGGAGACTGAAGAGATTGAAAAGACTGGTTGAGCCAGGCGTAGTAGCGCACGGGCTGTAATCCTAATACTTGGAAGGCTGAGACAGGAGGATTGCAGGTTGGTGGTCAGCCACAGTAACTTAGCGAGGCCCTCAAACTTAGCGAGGCCCTCTGGAACTTAGTGAGACTCTGTTTCAAAATAAAAGATAAAATAGGGCTGAGGTGTAGCTCATAGGCAAAATGCCTCTGGGTTCAATTCCTAGTACCCAAAAAAAAAAAAAAAAAAAAGAGAGAGAGAGAAAGAAAAGAAAAAAAGAAAAGACTGGTTGACTAAAGGGCCAAAGGCCCTTTCTAGTTGACCAAGTTGCCAGGTAGGATTGAGAAGTTGGTTGAGGGCTACAGTTTCTGGTGTAGACCAAGTTGGGAGAAAGTTAGGAATGCGGTCACCTGTTGGCTAGTGTCTGGAATGTTACATAAGACCTGAAGCCCTGATTTACAGTCTTGATCCTTGTTCCCCTGGGACCTATTTGATTATAGGACATGGGTGGAGGGTAAGAAGCACTTGAATTTGTGGGGTAGAACTTCCTCAAAATAGGTCAGTACTGGTGGCTGTCACTTGGACACTGGTGGGAAAGCTATTTTTCCTCTTTTCCATCTTACTCCCTACCACCCCATTGCAGAATTGAAGAAGAAGGGAGGGGAAGCAGAGGAGAGAGATGAGAAGGAAGCATGATTTCTATTTAGCAGACTGGATGGGCAAGTGGAAAGTGCCTGGGGGTAGACATGTTAGATCTTGCAAGATCAGAACCTTGGAATAAAGAAGCCTCATTGTACCACCTGTTGTCGTCTGGGTTCTTGCCTAGGGGGGCCCGGGAGCTTGGAAAGAGGCTTCTTCCCTCCTAAATGGCATCTTGGGTTTCTGTGCTCATTTCATTGTCCCATCCCAGTAGACATCTTAAATGGTTCTTGTTCTCCCCTTCCCTGCCCTTGCCTTCCGGCTCATTGTTGTAGGAACCAGTGACTTCATGAAGTTTCTCCGGAGCCACCTGCATCCTGCTGGTCTGAAGTCACTTCCTGCCTTAGGTGTGGAGGCAGCAGGGAGAAGCTAGGAAGCCACTAGTAAATACCAAGAGGCTGAGGAACACATCTGTGCTGGGGATATTAATGCCTGGGGCACCCCACCACCACCAAGGAAAATGAGTATGACTTGGATTCCATAAGAACAGGGGCTAGAGGAGGCAGTGAGAAGGCTGTGTAGTTAAGAGCCAATCTGCCAACTCCACCCTTCTCCCACAGTGAAATCTTGGAATCTGTCGAGCGTCTAGGGCATGTGCCTCTGCCATCCTTTCCCCTACCCTGTGTGTGTCCTGGGTGCATGGCTCTGTTCTGGCCCATAGGCAGAGGTGGCTTTCTTTTTATTTATTTTATATTTTTATTTTTTGGTACTAGAGGTTGAACCCAGAGGCATTCTACCTCTGAGCTACACCCTCAGCCCTATTTTATTTTATTATTTTTTTTAAATTTTGGAACCGAGTCTTACTAAGTTGCTGAGGAACCTCACTAAATTGCTGAGGCTGGTCATGAACCTGTGATCCTCTTGTCTCAGCCTCCCAAGTACTGGGATTAGAGGTGTGCACCACCATGCCCGCCCAGAGGTCGCTGATTCTGATGTTATGTGCCTTAAAGTCCTCATCTATGATAAAAGTCACAGTGAACATGGCTCTGTAGTTCCCTCCAACATGCGGTTGTGTTTCTTAATCTTTTAAAACCCATGACCTGGATTGACTTTTTTTAAGCAAAAAACAAGAACTAATCTAAAACCTTCTTTCACCTTCCACTACAGCTTATCCCCTGTTAAAAATAAGACCAGTTAATGTTACTTATCTCCTGCTACATGGTAGACCCTACAACATTTTAATGCATGGACTTTTTAAAATTTAACTCACAACCCTAAAAAGTAGGTACTATTATCCCCATTTACAGACTGGGAAACCTATTGAGAGGTTCAGTATCTATAAGTGATGAAGTAGCCGGGGGTGGTGGCGCACGCTTGTAATCCCAGTACTTGGGAGGCAGAGACCGGAGGATCCAGGTTCGCAGCCAGCCTCAGCTACTTAGTGAGGCCCTCCACAACTTCGTGAGACCCAGTTTCAAAATAAAGGATAAAAAATAGGGCCGGGGGTGTAGCTCGGAGGTAGAACGCCCCTGGGTTCAATCCCCTGTACTGCAAAAACAAAAACAAAAAAATAAGTGATGAAGTCAAGATTGAAACTGATCTGACTGTAAAGACTGAACTCTAAACCATTGATATACAACCACACCGATTTGTGTGTCTTTGTCACCAACTAATGTTTTGACTCCACTTCACTTACACACACAGACACACACACACACACACACACACACACACACACGGACATATATGGCATTTTTGGCATGATATTTATTTTCCATATATGTATTTATAAGGCTTGACGTGCTTTGATTTGTTTATTTATTTAGTGGTACTGGGGATGGAACCCAGGGGCATTCTATCCCTGAGCTACACCCCAGCCCTACTTTATTTATTTATTTATTTATTTATTTATCTATTTATCTATTGTACTGGGGATGGAAGCCAGGGGACTTCTATCTCCAGGCTACACCCCCAGACCTATTTTATTTATTATTTATTTATTTTGAGGTACTGGGGATTGAACCTAGGGGCATTCTACCTCCGAGCTACACCCCCAGCCCTATTTTTTATCCTTTATTTTGAAACAGGGTCTAAGTTACAAGAGGGTCTAACTAAATAGCTGAGGCTGGCCATGAACCTGGATCCTCCAGTCTCAGCCTCCCTAGTACTGGGATTACAAATGTGTGCCACCACGCCCGGCTCTATTTTATTTTTTATTTGGAAACAGGGTCTCACTAAGTTGTGGAGGGCCTTGCTAAATTGCTGGGGTTGTCTTCAAACCTGCGATCCTCCTGTCTCAGCCTCCCAAGTACTGGGATTACAACAGTGCACCACCACACCCGGCTATTCTTGGATTCTGAAACAGGGTCTCACCAAGTTGCAGAGGGCCTCACTAAATAGCTGAGGCTGGCCATGAACCTTCAATCCCCTTGTCTCAGCCCCCAAGTACTGGGATTACAAGTGTGCGCCACCACACCCGGCTCAATGTGCTTTTAAAAATTACACAGCCATCCCCCTCTTCTTGTTTGCCTCTTTTCCCCACTGGTCTGAGTACGAACTCTTGAGCCCAAGGTCTCAAGGTCAGTAGGTTCGAGGCCAGCCTCTCCAGTTTTGTGAGGCCCTCGCAACTGAGACCCTGTTTCAAAATAAAGAATAAAATATAGGGCTGGGGTGTAGCTCGGAGGTAGAATGTCCCTGGGTTCAATCCCCAGTGCCACACACACACACACACACAAAAATGTGGTTAGGAAATGGCTGTTACTAGAGGGCTGAGGGAGGGATAGGTGGTGTTGGTGGAGCCCCGTGTGAGCTTACAGCCGCCCTTCCTCTCCCCAGTTATTTTTGGTCTCAGTGACCTGTAGGTTTCCTGTGAGTGGGAACAGAAATGAGTTCTCATCATAGAAATGAATGCCAGGAGTCAAACGACCTATTCGCCTTCTCTTTTCCCTTGGCCTTTGAACCTCTCAGGAATCCGGGCATCTAGATTTGGGGGCCTGCATTAGCGGCCTCTGGCGCTCCGCCAGGTTATTTCCTTGGAGTCTTAGAACCTCTCCACTCGTGCCCGCCTGGCCTGGCATCCCTCATCTTCTCCAGAACCAGAACCAGATTGCCCACCACCAGCCCTTACGTGTGGGTCTCGGTGCACAATGTGGACGACTTGCTCACGAGGTGGACGGGGCGGGGGGCGGGGATACGGACCGCAGCACCCGGCGGTAGGTCCCCGCGTCACGTGGGGTCTTCTCCTGTCGTCCTCCTCAGGCCCCTCCTTACGCATGCGCACTACTCACTGCCCCCGGAACTGTGCTCTAGGCCCCGCCCCCGTTCCAAAATCCCGCGTCCTCATTGGCGAGCTGTCTGTTGGCCCACTTGGCCAGGTACTAACATACCCAAAGATAAAACAATCTGCACCAAGACTGGTGCGCCTCGGGGGTGTGGCCCAAGGCAGGTTCCACCCCCAGGTCCTAACCGAATTAGGGACCCGCCACTAACAAGCTGGCCCGCACCGGGACTCCGCTGCACGCCAGCGCGGCCACGCCTCCATGTCTGGTGACCCGGGCCAGCCTGGGCCTCGTTGCCCCAGCCTTAGACTGCACCCTTTGGGGGAAAGGCGCAGGCGCCCGACGCCGCCTCATCAGCACCTTCCTCTTTACCCGTCTCCTCCCCGCCCCCTTGGCTCTGAGCCGCCCGGCAGGGTGGGTGGGTGGGCAGAGGTGGAGCGTTCAGAGCCCAGCTCCTGCAGGGGCTCTTTGTGCAAGCAGCCCTGTTCCGGCCCAGATGGCGCGCAGGGCGGAGCCCCCCGACGGAGGCTGGGGATGGATGGTGGTGCTCTCAGCGTTCTTCCAGTCGGCGCTGGTGTTCGGGGTACTCCGCTCCTTCGGGGTCTTCTTTGTGGAGTTCGTGGCGGCGTTTGAGGAGCAGGCAGCGCGCGTCTCCTGGATCGCCTCCATAGGACTCGCGGTGCAGCAGTTTGGCAGTGAGTGCTGCGCCCGGGTCCAGCGTCCTGTGACCCTCGGAAGAGAGAAGGGATGCGGGGACCAGAAAAGGGGAAGGGCGAGGGGTCGGGAGGATGCTGGAGAGAACACCTCAGACAACCCCTTCCACTTCCCCAGGCCCAATAGGCAGTGCCCTGAGCACGAAGTTCGGGCCCAGGCCTGTAGTGATGACTGGGGGTGTCTTGACTGCGCTGGGAATGCTGCTCGCCTCGTTTGCTACCTCCTTGACCCACCTATACCTGAGTATTGGGCTGCTCTCAGGTGAGGCCCTGGGCAAGGGCAAGAGAGTCCTGGATCTTTTTGGGTTTTCACCTTCTACCTGTCCTAGGGAGAAACTGAAGGAAAGTGGCTAGCTCCTGTGCCCTGGAGGGATTTCTTAAGAGTTGATAAACGTGGGGAAATTAGGAAAGTGAAAGGTGATGTATCCAGAATACACAAGCCCAAGGCTAGTGGGACTGGAGTGTAAGCGGAAGAATGTCTATAAAATTGTGCTAGGTGCCAAGACTATGAAATAGATATCATTAGCTTATGTACAAAGAAAGGCTCTCAGCGCTTATGCAACTTGGCAGAGTACAGTTACACAGTCTGAAACGGTGGAGCTGGGGTCCAACTCCAAAGTTCTGTGCTAGTTATTTTACAAACATCTTGAATCCTCCCCCAGTCCTATATAGGATATTAACCCCATTTTTAAGATGAGGAAATTGAGGCTGGGGGAGTAAGGAAAACACTTGAGGTCAGAGAGCTAGAAAGTATCAAAGCCAGGACTGTCACTCAGGTCTGTGGGACTCTGGAACAAGGACTGCATTCTGCTGCTGGGCAGTGTTGGGATTACTGGGTGCCCTGAGCTCCCCAAAGGTCCCCAACCCCCATTTCTTCCTTTTTGACAGGCTCTGGCTGGGCCTTGACCTTCACTCCGACCCTGGCCTGCCTGTCCCGTTACTTCTCTCGCCGTCGATCCCTGGCCACAGGGCTGGCATTGACAGGAGTGGGCCTGTCCTCTTTTGCGTTTGCCCCCCTCTTCCAGTGGCTGCTCAGCCACTATGCCTGGCGGGGGGCCCTACTGCTGGTGTCTGCCCTCTCCTTCCACCTGGTGGCCTGCGGTGCTCTCCTCCGCCCACTCTACCTGACTGAGGACACAGCTGTGGGTGGCATTAGGACCCAACTCACCTCCCTCCTCCATCACGGCCCCTTCCTCCGTTACACGGTTGCCCTCACCCTGATCAACACTGGCTACTTCATTCCCTACGTCCACCTGGTGGCCCATCTCCAGGACCTGGGTTGGGACCCGCTCCCCGCCGCCTTCCTACTCTCAGTGGCTTCTATTTCTGACCTCGTGGGGCGCGTGGCCTCTGGGTGGCTGGGAGATGCCGTCCCAGGGCCTGTGGCTCGACTGCTGATGCTCTGGACTACCCTGACTGGGGTGTCACTAGCCCTGTTCCCTGTGGCGCAGGCGCCCACAGCCCTGGTGGTTCTGGCTGTGGCCTATGGTTTCACATCAGGAGCCCTTACCCCAGTGGCCTTCTCCGTGCTGCCCGAACTGGTGGGGACTGGAAGGATTTACTGTGGCCTGGGACTGGTGCAGATGGTAGAGAGCATCGGGGGGCTGCTGGGGGCTCCTCTGTCAGGTAAGGGGAATGGGGTTGCCAGGTGGGCCAGGGCTACCATGTTGCACAACTGGGAGAAGGAACTGTTCCTATCATAGTGTATGTGAATATTGTCCTCTGGTGTGGTATACACGGCCTGCCTGGCCAGTCATAGCAGCCCTGAAATGGGTCCATGGAGCAGAGAACTTGGGATTGGGAAGGTCCGAGTAGAAAGACAAAAAGGAGCTAAGTGGAATCCTTGGCGGGTGCCTACAACCTAGGTCTTCAGAGGACATGGCCAGATGTAGACCATATAACATTCCGATGTCTTCCATTTCCAATGACCCACGGGGTCCCAGCCCAGGTGTCTGAGCCATCTATCTGGTCAAAGTACTCCAGGCTCAAGACACCAGAATCTTGCAACCTTTAACATTTCCCTCTTAACTATTAACTGAAGACATAGAAGGGCCACAGTTGCCAGAAAGAAACCTGCAGGTATGCCTGACTTAATCTGGCTCACCAAATCCCCAAGGCTGTTTGAGGGCCCTTTCTGAAGGCAGGAAGATGGCTGAAATTACCCTTTGGGAAATTGATTCTCACCTTTCCTCCAACCTACCTTGGGAGTTCCAGCTCCTCTAATATAGTGGGTCCTAATTTTACCCAAAAAGGGGTCTGAGCCACAGCCCCAGTGAATAGATCACCCATGTGTATTCTTTTTCTCTCTTGGACCTAGGCTACCTCCGGGATGTGACAGGCAACTACACGTCTTCTTTTGTTGTGGCTGGGGCCTTCCTTCTTGCAGGGAGTGGAATTCTCATCACCCTGCCCCACTTCTGCTCCAGCTTTTCAGCACCTACCTCCCGGCCCCAGGACCTTGTAATAGAGGCAGTGGATACCAAAGTCCCACAGCCCAAGGAGGAGGGACTAGGAAAGGACTGAATTCCACCCAGAGGCAGCCAGGCCCCAGAGGCCAGAGCTTGACAGATCCCGGTCTCCTGCCCCATCGAGGCACCTACAGAACCACAGTGCCTTAAGAGTCTCCATCTGTCTCCCCCAGAGCAGGCCTGGGGCTCCTGCGATGTGCATACCAGCCCTTGGTATTTTGCCAAAGACTCATTTCTTCTCCTTTGCTCTCCCAACCTTTTCTGAAGGATCCTGGAGATCCTGCTCCACTGGGCTGTGAATCAGCTGTGAAAAGCAAAGGCCAAGAGTCTCCTTCTGCTTTACACATGATCTCTAGTGTTGCCTCCTAAGTGTCCTGTCTGAAGACAGATGTTTGGGAAACAAGGGTGTCTGAGATAAAACTGCATAAGGAAACTGGACAGCAATCGAACCTCAAAAAGAGCTGGGGCCCACGTACTTGGGTTGGCTCGTGGAGTCGAGGCTGGGCAGGGGAGGGGTGGGCGTATCCAGGAGCTCTAGTGACCCAGAGTTCCTCCTTTCTGCCCACTTACCTCCCTCTTCTGCAGTCCCTCACTGAGAAGAGAATGGTGAGGCCGCAGGTTATGTGTGCGTGAGAAGGTAGCTTGGGACAGAGACATGGAGCTAGAGAGCTGAAGTCTGGCTCTAGGATTCTTGGATTTTCCTTAGGCCAATAGCGGGAGACTGAAATGCAGGGACGGCTGCAGGGACGGCTGCAGGGTCTGGATACTGAAGTTAGAGAAATGAAAATGGTGCAGGTGGCACCTATCAACATCTCTGTCCCCTGTCCCCCCCCAAAACTGAAACTGGCAGACAGTTTCTCAAATAAATTGTTATGGCAAGGACTGGGACGAAGAGATATGGACTGGCTGGGCAGACACACACCCTTCCCCACCTCCAGGGCTGCTGGGTTCTGTTCTTTTCAGCCAGCCTCTTGGGAATCTCATAAGCAGAATATTTTCAGGGTCCTAGGTTGGCTAATAGTTGGAGCTTTCAGGAAAATCATAAAAATTATTTATTGGGGGAGGGGCACAAACAAGAAAATGATCAACAAGTGGTGTCCAGAGTGGAGTGAGGGCCTCCTGGGGAAAGCAGGGCAACCTGCGGAGCGGGGAGCAGCTCCCCCCTCTCAGGTGGAGGGGTAGCCGGAGGTGAGGCTGAGCGGCAGGAGGGGAGCGCCCTGGGCAGCCCAATGTAGATGAAGCTGCCCGAGAGGATGAAAGAGCCACACACGAGGAATGAGGTGGTGAAGTCCCCTGTTTCGTCCCTTAGGAAGCCTGAGTGGAGAGAGAAAAGAATTTAGAGACCTTGCACCCAGGGGCAGAGATCGGTTGCCCGCGAGCCTGTCGGCTCAGGCCCTTACCTGACAGAGGAGGGCCCAGTAGTCCCCCGAGGCTCATCAGCATCATCACCAGCCCCGTGGCCTGCACCACACCTCCGATGCCCACCAGCCCGGGGAGCACACCGAAAACCAGCGGGGCGTAACTCCCGGCGCTCAGTCCGTAGGCCCCGGCTGCCGCCAGCAGGGGGCCGCCCCAGCCCTCCTCGCTCCCCACCGCAGGCACCAGTCCCACCGCCAGCAGCCCCAGCCCCGTCAGGGCTCCGAACACTGCCAGCAGCCGTGGAAGGGGCACCCAGCCCTGGTCCGCCAGCCACCCGCAGACCAGCCGGGCGCCCGCATCCCCCACCGCAGCCACGGCCACCACCAGCGCTGCCCCGTACCCTCCCAGACCCCGGTCTAAAGCGTGCGGGGCCAAGTGCACGTAGGGGACGAAGTACCCACCCCCGATCAGGGCCGTGCCCAGAGCAAAGATTGAGAAGGGCCGGCGCTTGAAGAGACCCAGGCCAAGGGCAGCTAGGGGGCTGCGAGGTGGGGCCGCGGGGTCGCCAGGGAGGGCCAGGGGTCGCAGTAGGGCGCCACAGGGGGTGAGGTGCAGGGTGACCGCTCCCAGGACGAGCAGGGCGCCCCGCCAGCCGAAAGAGTCAAGGAGAAGCTGCAAGGCAGGCGCCAGCAGCAGCGAGGAGGCCCCGTTGCCAGTGAGTGCCAGCCCCACGGCCAAGACCCGACGGCGGGAGAAGTACCGGGAGAGGGTACCGAGGGCGGGGGCAAACACCAGAGCCCAGCCCGAGCCTGCGAATGGATAGGGCAGGATGAGGGCAGGGATCGGGGACGCCGGCCCCAGCATTCCCAGCCCTGCTGCCCGCTGGGCCCTGCCACCCGCCTTGTTTGCGCCCCCAGCGAGCTCCCGTCCCCACCATCGCCCCCGAAGGACAGGGTGCCCCATTCCCCTCACCCGCGAGGAGGCCCAGGCCGAGGTAGAGGTGCAGCAGGCTTCGGGCGAAAGCCGAGAAGACGAAGCCCAGCGAGGTAAGGACTCCCCCAACCATCACCACGGGGCGCGCCCCCCAGCGTGTACTCAGGGCGCTGCCCACTGGGCCTAAAAGGGGTGGGAATCAACGGAAGACACGCCTCGGGACCCCCAAACTCTCCAACATTTCTCAACGGCTGTTAGCTTGGCCTAAAACTCCTCCACTGGGCTATGGCTCCTCCCCTTGACCTCAAGACCCACTCTTTTCTAGAATTTGGCTCCACCAGTCAGATGCTGTCTCTCAGGTTGTCCGGTAATCAAGTGGGTCTCCCGACACTACACCCGGGGCCCCTTCGCCCCTCTCCCGCCGCCCCCGCGGGCCCCCCCTCACTGGCTGCCTGCTGCACGGCCAGGGCCAGGGCGCTGACCCACGCGGTGTCCTGGGCGCTCCGGTCAAAGTGCTCCGCGAGGTCAGGGAGGGCGAGGCCCAGGGAGCGCAAGAGCCCGTAGGAGAGCCCATTCACCGCGAAGGCTGCGGCCGCCACCACCCAGCCCCAGCCCCCGTCCGGGGGTCCGGCCGGCTTGGGGGTCATCGCCGTCTGCGGGGGCGGGGAGACACCTGTGAGCGAAGTCTGCACTCGGGGCCTCCGTTAGGGAGCTGGATTCCGGAGACGCTGCCTCGGGCTGCGCTCCCAGGGTGGGCACGTCACCCCACGAGCGTGGGCGCGCGGGCAGAGGACGCGGGAACCAGGCCTAGCACGGACCTCCGGGGTGCTCGCGAGCTACCGCGATGGGGGACGGCTGGAGCCCCCACGCCGGGGGCTTCCCGCCCACACGCACCCCTTTCCCCTTACCCGACCTCTCCGGGCGGCGGGGGAGGGGAAGGGCTCGACCCGGTTTTCTCCCCGTTTCCCGGGCGGGCGGGGCCCCGGAGGGGAGCGAGTGCGGAGATGGAGCCCAACTTGGACGGGCTCTCTCGGTAAACAGAGATCACCACAGGGGCCCGAGCCACCTGGGACGCGGTGGGGGGGTACGGAGGGCGGGGGCAAGCCGAGACAGTCAGCCAATCCGCCCAGCCCCGGGTGAGGCCTGCGCCGAGTCCCACGGGGATTGAATTATCCACACACAACCCCCAGCCCCGCTCAGGGAGCGGCCAGGAATGGGTGCGGCCCCGCCCGGCTCACGCCCACGCACCTGCCGCCCGCTGCGCGCAGACAAGCGTGGACTGCAATCCTAGGTCGCCGGGGCCGGCCCGCGCGGGGAAATAGGGGTGGTCCCCAAAGCCTAAGGGGTGAGTGGTTTCGTTCTCCGGAACGCTGCTGAGGATCCAGTAAAATCTGGGATATCAAATCAGTGACCTCCAATGGGTGCCTGCTTCGTGCTCAACAATAGCATGCGCTCGAGGAGGGAGGGAAGGAAGAGGACTCCCTAGTATGAGGACCTGTGGTGTGCCAGGCGCTCTACACGTGCTATCGCTTCATCCTTACAATAACCCTATGGAAGGTGCCGTGCCCGGTTTACGGATGGAGGAACAGAGGCTCAGACAGGTGATTTGCCCCAAATCAATCTGCTTAAAAAGAAAATGGTGAGCCGGGCGTGGTGGTGTACAACTGTAATCCCAGTACTTGGGAGGCTGAGACAGAGGATTGCAGGGTCGCGGCCAGCCTCAGCAATTTAGTGAGGCCCTCCAGAACTTAGTGAGACCCTGTTTCAAAATTAAAAAATAAAATAGGGCTGAGGGTGTAGCTCGGAGGTAGGAATGTTCCTGGGTTCAATCCCCGGGACCACACACACAAAAAAAAAAAAAGGAAACACTTGAATTTGGTCTATCCAAACTGCAGGACCATACAGGGAGAACAGACCCAGGAGTGAAACGGAATCTGCCACCGTTGAGGGAAATGGCCTCAAGAAAGTTTGATGCACATTGATTGCCCTGGGACGGGCAGAACCCATTTTAGTTTGTGATTCTAAAATAGCAGGGTCTGGAGCCAGGCATGGTGGCAGATACCTGTAATCCCAGTAGTTGGGAGGCTGAGACAGGAGGATGGCAGATTCCAAGCCAGCCTCAGCAACTTAGTGAGGCCCTGTTACAAAATAAAAAATAAAATACGACTGGAGGTGTAACTCAGAGGTAGAATGCCCCTGGGTTCAATCCCCAGTACCACAAAAAAAAAGAAAAGAAAAGAATTGAACCCAGGTATTGATTTCTTGGAACACTTTATAATAAGCATCCTCTTTTACAAGTCATTGTTGCTTTACTTCAGCTGTTTGAATCAACAGATGTATTCTTTGGTTTAATTATTAAACAATGCCATTGAAAATTCAGCACCTTACAGGTTGGAGCACGCATCAACCCGCAACCACTTGAGGGCAGTGTTTCCTAATTGCTAAGGATGTTTCTGCAAGAAAGGAAAAGAAAAACAACTGCTTAAGTTGTGAAACTGTAAACCTAAAAAAACAGGCTTGACCTTCAAAGGCCTATGGAGAGAGAAAAATAAAATTTCTTACTTTGTGTATTAAGTCTTCCACAATAATCAAAGGTAGGCCTACGCTACCTTTCCATTCCGTCTCCCTCTCCTACCCTCCCACCAGCCCTTAGCCTCTCACCTATTTCATGCCTACCCAGCTTTTTCTCACTTCACGATTTTGGCATATGTCATGCTCTTGGTTTGAAATGTCCTGGATGGGGTACAGGAGTCCATTAAAATTTAAGGTCCTGCCACGTACACCTTAAGAAAGTGGCCCCACCGGTTTCCCCAGCCCAGAGTGCTATTATGAAAACAACCAGGGTGGTGGAGCCCGCAGGTCCTCACAGTGCCCAGGAGGTCAGCGAGCTGTGCTTCCTGAGGTGGCTGGTGAGGACTCCCCACGCTGAGGCAAGTCAGCTGAGACCAGTCACTCTCTTTCCTCGTGGTCAAGTAGAAATGCAGTCCACGAGGAGACGGGACCTCTGTGTCTGAGAGCTGTACCAAGTAATGCTGAGCACTTTTGCCAGATCCTTATGAACCCAGAAGGCACCCAGAGCCTGGGTGTGGTGTGATTTCCATTGTGAAAGGGCACATTCCTCTTCTACCTCATGTTCCCTCTATTCTTAGCTAAAATTGCCAGCTGTGGCTCATGGAGGTAATACAGCATAGAGATCGGAAGAGTGGACCCCACACCTAGACTTCCTGGGTTTGGATCCCAACTCAAAAGCTTCCTTAGAGGACTTGCCTAGCATGTGTGAGGGCCTGGGTTCTATCCCCAGCACTGCAAAAATAAAATAGAAATAAGCCAGGCGTGGTGGTGCATGCTTGTAATCCCAGGTCTTGGGAGGCTGAGACCGGAGGATCCGGGTTTGTGGCCAGCCTCAGCTACTTAGTGAGGCCCTCCTCAACTTAGTGAGACCCTGTTTCCAAATAAAGAATAAAAAATAGGGCTGGGGTGTAGCTCAAGAGGTAGAATGCCCCTGGGTTCAATCCCCGGTACCACAAAAAATAAATAAATAAAATAGAAATAATACCCAAAGTATGGGAAACAGGAAAAAATAGGCGACTGAACTCCAACCCTACCACTTCTTAGCTATATGATTGTAAACAAGTTACCCTGCCTCTGTGTGCCTGTGTTTTCTCATTTCTAAAATGGGAGTAATGGCCGGGCGTGGTGGCACACGCTTGTAATCCCAGTACTTGGGAGGCAGAGACCGGAGGATCTGGGTTTGCGGCCAGCCTCAGCTACTTAGTGAGGCCCTCCGCAACTTCGTGAGACCCGGTTTCAAAATAAAGTATAAGAAATAGGGCTGGGGGTGTAGCTCAGTGGTAGAATGCCCCTGGGTTCAATCCCTAGTACTGCAAAAAAATAAAATAAAATGGGAGTAATAATAATTGCTAACTAATAGGGTTATGAAGATTAAATGAGGCCAGGTATGATGGTGTACACCTGTAATCCCAGTACTTGAAAGGCTGAGACAGAAGATCACAGGTTTGAGGCTAGCCTCAGCAATTTAGCAAGACCTGTTTCAAATTTTAAAAATAAATAAATAAAAAGATCTGGGGATGTACCTTGGAGGTAGAATGCCCCTAGGTTTAATTCCCAGCACCAAAAAAAAAAAAAAGATTAAATGAATGACTATGTACACATGTCTAAGTAAGGGACTTAGACCGGTGCCTGAATATGTGTTAGCACCTGGCGCTGCCGTTGTTCTGACCTGGGGAACCTGGCTAGACTTACCTCACCGCCATCCTTTCCTCCCACCTGGCTACTTCCACCAAGGCCTCAAGGGCATAGAATCACATTGGTGTGGTGCATTCTCAGTAGAACCCACACGGATTAAAAAACATGAATGACTAGTAAGAGATTAAGTGGAATTTTTTGGTTTTTTCTTTGTAGTGAGTGTTTTGCTTCTTTAATGTTTTTCAAAGTTTATGGAAAAATGCGGGTCTCCTTGACTCTTAAAAGAGAAGAAAGGAGTCAAAAAAGTTTTATTCTTTTTTTTTGGTACTAAGGATTGAACCCAGGAGTATTCTACCCATAGCACTTTTTTTTTAAGTGTCTCTCTAAGTTGCTGAGGGTCTCACTAAATTGCTGAGGCTAGCCTTGAACCTGCGATCTTCCTGTCTCAAGTTCTCGAGTACTGGGACTACAGGCTTATTTATTCTTTTATACAAAATATTTATAGACACCTATCATACCTGGTGCTGTGCTTAGAACTAGGGATACAAATCTGAATAAGATACAGTCTCTCCTCTTCCAGCCCCAGAGAAACAGTCACATAAAGAAATCTCAGCACCAGGAGAGGGCCATATCCACTGTAGAGTGGGCATGGGAAGAACTGACTCACTTGGCTTGGGCCTGCTGGGAGGCTTCACAGAAGAGAAGCCCCTGAGAGGGGCCTTGAAGGATGAGTAGGAGTTTGCCAGATGGATGTGTGGGCAGGGGCATTCCAGGCAAGAGGAGCAGCTTGTGGAAAGTCACACAGGCATGAAGTAGCCTGGCACATTGCTTATTGTTTGGGGAGCTGTAAATAGCTGCTTGTGTAGAGAACAGCAAGTATGTAGGAGAACAATGTAGGATGAAGCCACTAGGGCAGAGGTCCTATCTGAAAGGTCTTGAAGGTCAAGCAAAAGAATTTAGATGTTTTTCAAAAGGTTGACACTTCCTCAAATTTCCACTCAAGTAGCAGTCACTAATATTGGAAGCTGAACACAGAGAAAAGACTTCTGCCACAGCCAGAAGGGTAAGGAGAATCTGGGTGACAGGGCTTTTGTATGTGGCAATTTTCCTTGAAATATTTTTGTTTTATGTTGAAAATTCACACGGAATTGTGCATTCTGCTTTAAAGCAATCTTTGTGGAGGGGAGGGATATTGGGGATTGAACCTAGTGGCATTCTACCACCAAGCTACACCCCCAGCCCTTTAAATTTTTTTTTTTTTGAAATAAGCGCTTGCTACTTTACTGAGGGTTTCACTAAGTTGCTGAGGCTGGCCTCGATCCAGTGATCCTTCTGTCTCAGCCTCCCAAGAACTTTATAACAATCTTTAATGTATGTTTTCTTAGGAAAGTAATGCTTTAAATGATTAAATTATTTACCAGTCTTTCCTCAAGTCTTCAAGAAAAAATATAAATCTCCAGGAATATGTACATCTTTGTTCCAAGGCTTTGTTATCTCTGGCCCCCTGCCATTAGGAGTGATGGGGAGCACTGATGGGGCAGAAGGCCACTTCCAGGAAGTCCCCCCTGACCATACCAGCTCCTAACCTGCCTACGTTAACACTCAGTCTGCAGCGAAATTATCCGGTTTTGTCTTCTGTAAGGCCCTGGAGGGACTTCACATTACGGATCTCTGGATCTTCCACATCCACAGATGACAGAGTGACTGACGAGTCACTGAAGGAGAGCAACACCAGGAAGAGAATCAGAGTGAGTGACTTGGTGCGTGGTGCTCCCCGGCAGGCGGCAGTACCACAGGGAAGAGCCGCTGATGGCTGAGTCAGTAATGCCTGCCCGCCAGGGGGAAGCCCCGAGCACACGCTGAGCCACACCGGGTCTCCAGGGAGATCATGAGAGGGTCACGGGCTTTATGTACATAAATCGTTCTGGGGAAACGGGATCTGGGAGTGTGTCTATGTTTGTCAACTCTAAAATGGTTCTGAGGCTTCTCATGGGAGCCCCTGAGAGAGGTTCTTGGGGCTTATGGCGTCTGCAACCTCAGGGGAGCCCAGCGCTCAGCTCAGCTATTCCCGGCGCGCCCACCAGGGGGCTCTCTCTGCACAAGGTGTATAGGGAGGGAGGGGCAGGCAAGGATGGATGGCCTCAGCCACAGGAAATCTTGTCCTGTTGAAGATCCTCAAAAAGATGACGCTTTCCAGTGTTTGTCTTGGTTGATCTTGACCTTCTAAGATCTAATAGAGCTGCCTATCACCCCATCACCTCCCAGGACCCTCCCCTTCCACCAGCTCACCCAGAGACCAGGCAGTGGGAAGTAAGCACAGACCTCAAAGCCCAGACCCAGCACCTGGAAAAGTGGGAGAAGATGGCCTGGGACGTGTATGAGGGCACAAAAGTCTGGGTGTGTGACTCAGGGCCAGGGAACATATCCATTGAGATGGGTAATGAGGCAGGAGGGGGCGGGGCTCATGCATAGGAACCAGTCTGCTTGGATGACCATGCCCGTTGGCTGGATGGAGAGCCAAGCTGGGTCCCCTGAGCCTTGTGCTGGGACTGGGACAGGGGTAAGGACTCAGCTGAGCCTGGGGCTGTGGGGGCTGGCAATGAGGTTGGGGTTGGTACAGATGGGGCAGCTGAGTTTGGACCGAGGTTCATGCCAAGGCCTAGCATGGGATGGGAGTCAGTCCTGCCCCACTTGACTGCCCCTACCAAATCTGTCTCCACTGCCTCTTCCAGTCTGGTCCCTGTCCCTCCCTCTGTCACCACCCCCACCTTCCCATCCTTGTTACATACAGAGGGTCTGTCTAGGGGATCTGATTTCGGCATCTCTCATGACAGCTCAGTCTAAACCCAAATGTGTCTTCTCTGTGATGTATTCTGGTTCTGGGACTTTAGCCAATGTCTATGTCAAAGTGCTTCCTTGGAAGCCGTAGGCAGCAACTCTGACTTATTTAAGGAAAGAAGTGATTTATTACAGACTATTGGGCAGCTCATAAAATTACCAAGAAAACTGCAGAACTAGGCTTGGCAGGAGCACAGATGGCCACAAGCCTAAATGGGTTGCTGAAGCTGTTGCTGGGACACTAGATGTCACTGCTGGCAGCCCTCCGCCACCAGTGGACCTAAAGACCGTGGCTACAGCTCAGAAATGTTCTCTGCTTCTTTGCACAGCTAGCTCCTAAATCCGAATCCAAGGCAGCGGTCCTGAATCTTGGTCCTGTGTGCTCATCCTCTCTGGAAGGGGCACCAGGAAAGCAAGTGCCTGGTGTTTTCAGTGTCTACAGGCAGATGGTTCTGTCTCCCATCAAAATAAGAGGAGCCAGGTGTGGGGGCACACACCTGTAATCCCAGTACTTGGGAGGCTGAGACAGGAGGATTGCAGTTTCCAGGCCAGCTTTGGCAACTTAGCAAGACCCTCATCAACTTAGCGGGACCCTGCTTCAAAATAAAAAGGGCTGGGGGTGTAGCTCGGAAGTAGAATGCCCTTGGGTTCAATCCCCAGTACCACACACATAAGAAAAAATATGGTGAAGCCGGGCGTGGTGGCGCACGCTTGTAATCCCAGTACTTAGGGAGGCGGAGACCGGAGGATCCGGGTTCGCGGCCAGCCTCAGCTCTCTCGCTCTCTCTTAGTCTCTCTCTGTCTCTCTCTGTCTCTCTCCTTAGTGAGGCCCTCCGCAACTTTGTGAGACCCGGTTTCAAAATAAAGTATAAAAAAATAGGGCCGGGGGCATAGCGTGGAGGTAGAACGCCCCTGTGTTCAATCCCCAGTACCGCAAAAAAAAAAATATATATATATATATGGTGATGATAATAATAATTCCTAAGAGTTATAATAGTTTCTGAGAAAAAAATAGGGATAATTCCTATAGTCTGAATGTTGTATCCACAAAAATTCATATGTTGAAATCTAATCCCCAATGCAATAGTGGTAAGTGGTGGGGGCTTTTAGAAAGTGATTAGGTGGAGCCCTCTGGAAGGGGATTAGTGCCCTTAACAAGGGGTCTGAGGGAGTTTGCTCACCCCTTCAGCCATGTGAGGACACAGCTAGAAGGTGCCATCTATGATGCAGAGGGCAAGCCCTCACCAGACACTGAATCTGCTGGCTCCCTGGCCTACAGCATTGTAAGTAATAGGTTTCTATTGTTCATAAATTATTTGATCTGAGGTATTTTGCTATAGCAGCCCAAATGGACTGAGACAAGAATAATAGTACCTTGTTACTACGAGCAGACTATCTTAGGGTTGTTGTAAAGATTAAAAGTTAGTATTTGTAAGCTGGACGTGGTGGCACATGCTTGTAATCCCAGTACTTGGAAGGCTGAGACAGGATGATCACAGGTTCACAGCCAGCCTCCGCTACTTAGTGAGGCCCTC
Organism: Glis glis; assembly: GCA_004027185.1. Classification (NCBI taxonomy): domain Eukaryota; kingdom Metazoa; phylum Chordata; class Mammalia; order Rodentia; family Gliridae; genus Glis; species Glis glis. The sequence continues at coordinate 2,209 of PVJS01016585.1, read as the reverse complement.
CACAACTTAGTGAGACCCTGTTTCAAAATAAAAAATTTTAAAAAATAGGACTGGGTGTAGCTCAGAGGTAGAATGCTCCTGGGTTCAATCCCCAGTACCATAAAAATAAAATAAAAGTTAATATTTGTAAGCCAGGCATGGTGGTGCACACCTGTAATCCCAGTACTTGGGAGGCTGGGACAGGAGGATCACAGGTTCAAGGTCAGTCTCAGCAACTTAGCAAGACCCTGTTTCAAAATAAAAAAGAAAAAGAGCTGGGGTGCAGCTCAGAGGTAGAATGTCCCTGGGTTCAATCCCCAGTGTCCCCCCAAATTCAGAAAAACAACAACCAATAGAAAAGAGTTAATATCTCTAAAGCTGTTGGAACAGTTCCTGGTGAGGAATAAACACTGCTTAAGGGTTTGTTTAAATGCAGTAGAGCTTTTGATCCCTGAGTGTTTGTTTAAGTCTGGTAGGAGGTTCCATCCCAGTTCACCTGGCGAATGAACCTAGGGAGGGTGTTCTCTGCAGAATTTGTCATAAGTATGAGAGGAATCAGATCAATTCATACTTTCAGAATAGAGGCAGAACAAAAGGGCCCCAAGAAGATGGAAAACTCTGGGCCCACAGCAAGCCGCCCAGTCTTAGTGTCTTCTACCTGGGCTAACCTAAGGAGTTTCCAGGTTTGGTTTTATTAAGGAAGCTGACTTCCCAACTCCTCCCAAAGCTGATTATCGACTGAGACACTGACCTGCCTGTCTTGGGCTCTGCTGACCACTCCTTCCCTACACAACATGTACACCTATTGATTCTACCTGTTTCTTTCCCAGTATCTGACCGCCTCTCTTACTTCCAGCTTTGCCTTTGTGTCCAGAGATGGGTCCAATTTACCATCTTCCCATCCAGTATTGCAGGTGGTGATGAGGGCTGGCGTGCCCAGAAGGCTTGGTGGATGCGGGTCCCATGTCCTGGGAACAAAGGGAAGACAGGTATGGTTTAGATGCGGTTGTGTCCAAAGGTTAGTGTGTTAGAGGCTCAGTCCTCACTTGAAGCACATAGCTGTACAGAGTAGGGTAAAGTCCTAAACAACACTTAGGGTCAGTTAACAAGAAGGGAGAAGTTAGAGTCTATGATGCATAGGAAGCCAAGAGGGTTGGCTAAGCCATCTACCAATTCCCTGCTGGTGCTTGAAGAGCCTTGGAGAGGTTAGAAAACCAACAATTACTATGGAAGAGCCCATTCCTGGGAATCTGGTGGGTTTCTTTTTTTTTTTTTTTTTTTGGTTTGTTTGTTTCTTATTACTGTGAACGTGATTTGTTCTCTCTGATTTTTACCACCAATTTGTACCCCCACACATGCGCGCGAGTGCGTGCACGCGCACGCGCACACACACACACACACACACACACACACACACACACACATCACCATACATACACACAAAGAATGGAAAGCCATACTATGTTTGAAAATCCTGGCCTAATAGCTGGCATGAAGTGGGTGTCAATGCAGCAGCAATAAATAAATGTGTCTCTCTCTCCTCTAGCCCAGAAACTACAACGACATCCTAACTGGTCTCCCCGCTTTTAGCAGGCCCCCCAATCCATTTTCTTCACTGCAGCAAAGTGATTTTTTTAAATATTCAAATCTGATCTATTCACAAAGGCTCCCACCCTCAGGACTAATCCCTCCTTAATCAGGAGCACCAGGCCCTTTATCATGTGAAGCCAGCCTGGAGACCGTATCTGCAGTTACCCTTCTAGTACCCTCAGCTCCAGTCTTGCTAGAGGGATAGCGATTGAAAGATGAACAGGCAAGACTTGGTTAAAAATTAGATGAAGCAGCCAGGTGCGGTGATGCACACCCATACTCCCAGTACTTGAGAGGCTGAGACAGGCTGATCACAGGTTCAAAGCTGGTCTCAGCAACTCAGTGAGACCCTGTTTCAAAAATTAAAAATTAAAAGGACTGGGGGTTTAGCTCAGAGGTAGAATGCCCCTGGGTTCAATCCCCAGTACCACAAAAACTCTAAAATAAGCCTATAAGAAAACTTAAATCTAAAAAAGGTCATTTCTCCAAAAAGGCAAATATTCTAATGATAAAAATCACTAAATCTATTTCACTAAAAAGATAAGCAAACCGGGCGTGGTGGCGCACGCTTGTAATCCCAGTACTTTGGGAGGCGGAGACCGGAGGATCCGGGTTCGCGGCCAGCCTCAGCTCTCTCTCT
>PVJS01016584.1:0-37298 GCA_004027185.1 Glis glis | reverse complement strand
AGACCGGAGGATCCGGGTTCGCGGCCAGCCTCAGCTCGCACACACACGCGCGTGCGCACACACTCTCTCTCTCCCTCTCTCTCTCTCTCTCTCTCTCTCTCTCTCTCTTTCTCTCTCTCTCTACTTAGTGAGGCCCTCCGCAACGTCGTGAGACCCGGTCTCAAAATAAAGTATAAAAAATAGGGCCGGGGGCGTAGTGCGGAGGTAGAACACCCCTGCGTTCAATCCCCGGTACCGCAAAAAAAAATAATAATAAGTACTAATTGATATTATTGATTTATAAGCCTCATTTTCCCAAATTACATAAAAGAGTAAATGTTAGTCTATATATAAAATATAGGCAACTTTTCAGTGCCTTTTCTACTGTGGGTATGAGTAACATTGAATAAGAAATGTCATGTAGCTAATCTAAGCATAGTTGAATATACATGTACTAAGATTTTTCTAGCTGGGCGTGGTAGCGCACGCTTGTAATCCCAGTACTTGGGAGGCTGAGACCAGAGGATCCGGGTTCGCGGTCAGCCTCAGCTACTAAGTGAGGCCCTCCGCAACTTAGTGAGATCCTGTTTCAAAATAAAGAATAAAAAATAGGGCTGGGGGTGTAGCTCAGAGGTAGAATGGCCTGGGGTTCAATCCCCAGTACTGCAAAAAAAAAAAGAGAGATTTTTCTGTGAAAAACTAGAATAGAAATTTAATCTGAATAATAAATCTAAGTTGCTTGCTTAATTTCAAGGTGCAAAGCAATTTCTTAGTGTTAGTATAAATCTAAAAGTGAAACAAGTAAAGCATGGTAAATAAAATGATCCAGGAATTGGGAGGTCTAAACAGTTTATTTCCACTTCCTCACTATTTTCCTGTGTAACACAATCTCTTGTCCACAATATTGAAAATATCAGAACCACTTGACAAAAGAAGAATATGAAGCTTATTATATCCTAACTCACTCTGACTGAGAAATCTTATGGTCCATCTTCACAGAGAATTTTGTATTTGCAAAAAGACTTCATATCACATGGGTCTACTGTGAACACCCCTAAAAACCCATGTAGAACAACTGTACCATTCACAAAATAAATACTGAAATATTTCTGAATGAATGGATATAATGCTTTATACAACTACATATCTGAGAAGTTAATCTATTCAAATAATTTGGGGGGAAAGAATTAAATTAGATTTGATTAATTTGGGAGTTATGGTATCCACAAAGTAATTATTAAGTGGTAATGATGCTTTAAAACTAAATAGTTTGCTGCATTTTCCAATTTTTTGGTTTTTTTATTTTTTATACGTGTTAAATCCAGCCATTAATACCAATTGATAACAAATAGTGACAATCTTATATGTAGACAAAGATGAAAGCCACATCCCTGGAGTCATCTAGTAGAAAATGCAAAATCCCACTTGGCAGTTTGATACCTTCCAACTGATACTTGAAATTTTGCCATCAGAGATTCCCAGATTGGAGTTAAAGCTTTGTTCTGTAACAAAACATAGATAATTTTTTTCTGAATTGCATAACATTGTCAAAAAGTTTAGGGCATGTGTTAAGGGTCATTGGGAGGGGACTAGATTTCTTGATGTGAAATGAGAGGTTTGTCATTGGGGTTAATCTCAACTCAGCATTGGGTTTGGGATCTCTCTCTCTCCTATTGCTGTTGGAATTCCATTTTAATCATTATCATTACCAAATTATTTTAGACTCCACTCTGCAAAATAAAGGCAAACTTTTCCATTTTCATAGCCCTGTCCCATGACTAGCCCAAATAAATGTTACTTTAAAACATTTAATGGGGGGTATGGTGAAGGCATGGCCCAAATTCATTTTAAGAACCATAAGAATTTTGTAAGCTTTATTTCCTGAGTGTCATCTTGTGTTTGGGATAGTGGAGGTTGTGAAAAGTATGTGTACTTTATTTACAGTATAGATTTGGAAGTCTCATTTTTAAGTCAAAAGAGATGATAATGCAATGCTTTTGCTGAAGGTAGGCTTTTTTAAATGAAATTTATTTAAATAAAACCCAGGTATCTACTCTGCTTCAACTAACACAGGCTTTAAGTTTTCAAACATTTCAATACTGATAAAAATATTCACTTCTTATGCAGTCATAAGATATTGGAGAGACCTGAACATAGTGGATCAAGTAGGTATTAAGAGGGCCTTTTTTAATGCATTCTTTGGTTTCTGCTTAATCTCAAAGATCTTACTATGATGATTATCAGAGAAGGCTTTATTCTAATTGTTATAGCATAGCCATGTAAACTTTCAATGACACATTAACTAGGCTGAGGTTTTTAATGCAATCTTTTGTCAAGAAAGACACTTAAAATTTTTTCCCTTGACATTTACTTACATTGGTAATGTTTTCCAAGAATTAAATATCTTTTTAAATCTGTTTATAATAAAAATCTTTGAGCCAGGCGTGGTGGTGCACACTTGTAATCCCAGTACTTGGGAGGCTAAGACCAGAGGATCCAGGTTCGCGGCCAGCCTCAGCTACTTAGTAAGGCCCTCTGCAACTTAGTGAGACCCTGTTTCAAAATAAAGAACAAAAAATAGGGCTGGGAGTGTAGTACGGAGGTAGAATGCCCCTGGGTTCAATCCCTGGTACTGCCAAAAAAAAAAAAATCTTTAAGGTGGTATCCATCTAGACTCTCTGTTATATACTTATATTTGCGGTGTACTTTTTAAAATATTTAATATAAACTTGTATAGTAAATAATTAATTGCTCTCTATCCCCTTTTTCCTTCGGTAAATTGGCCTTTTATGGTCACTTTGGCTCTCTACATTCCTACTAGAGCGTGTGCACGCACACGCACATGCACATTTGTGTGTATGTGTGTGTGTGTCACTAGGGATTGAATCCAGGGTTGCTGTACCCCTGAGCTACACTCCCAGCCATTTTTTTTTTTGAAACAAGGTCTTACTAAGTGGCTGATGCTGTTCTTGAACCTGCAATCCTCCTGTCTCAGCCTCCCAAGTACTGGGATTACAGTCATGCGTCACCACCCCTGACTGTTAGCATCAGTTTTTTTCATTTTTCCTAATATAATTACAGTTGAAATCTCATTTTAACTATTATTATTATATCCATTTCTAGGTAAATAAATTATGTCCATATCCAAATTAACCACAACCCATTATTAACACTGGGATTTCTGGGCCAGACATGGTGTTGCATGCCTGTAATCCCAGCTACTCAGGAGGCTGAGGCAGGAGGATCACAAGTATGAGACCAGCCTGAGCAATTTTGTAAGACCCTGTCTCAAAATAAAAATCTTACAAAGGGTTAGGGATGTAGTTCAGTGGTAGAGTGCTTGTCTAGCACATGCACTAGGGTTCAATCTTCAGTACCACACAACAATAATGAGGACAAAAATTGTAACTGCTAACATAGATGCAAAAATGTTTTGAGCTTAAAATGTTATTAAACAAAATCAATGTGTAAGTACTTATCCATGTAATAGTGAACCTGTTCAATTTTAAAAATGTTTTTTGATAAGGCAAAATGTATAATATCATCATAGTTTTATCAGGTTGTAATATTTGGAATTATTTGATTTTAACAGAGTCCCTCATGGACTCTTCATTGAACTATTTCAGTGACTATATCTTAAATGTTGAAAAGCAGCTACACTAGTTATTAAAATTAAACTTTAAAATAAAGTAAGTGGTATGTATTGTGAGCTATACTCAGTATAATGTCAACTTTAGTAAGCAGTGGCCTACTAATACTACCTTTGCCAAGTTACATCACCACCCAGGAACTCCTGTTTCCAAGTCACAGATCATGGAACTGTATGGTTATATGTTTTTGATATCTGGGAAGCCCAAATTAAGCCCTGAAGGTACTCTAAATGAAATAGGTACAGTGCTTCTGGATGGTACCCTACATCTAGGCCTGTTACTTTAGCTGCACACCCACCTAATCACTCACTGATCTACTCACCGAGGACTTAGTATGCTTTGGCAGCCCAACCAACCCTAGTTGCCATATAATGAGCTTTGCAGGCCTAGCTGAATCTCAGGAAAAACCTCTATAGCTAGTTCGTAAAGAGAAATAATATGAACACTGATATATCTTGATTTCAGGAGTCATTTGACAAGCTGTCTCAAAATATCTTCATGGAAAGTTTCAAATATTAATTCACAGTTAGAAAAGTCATGGCTAATTAAACATTAATACATGCAGTATTATACTACTGTGATGAACAATGTCTTCTACAAAATCATAGTCCCTAGCTATCACCAGGTCATTGATTCTACCTAACAATCCTTTTATACATTGTAGGGTTATCTCTAAGAGTTTTCTTCCTCCTCCTTGGTTCTTTCCTGTTCAACATTTTTCTCAATACCTGTGTTAAAAGCATGAAAGGTAGTCTTGCCAAACGTACAAGAAGTGATAAACAAAGTCAAGAGTCCACGAAATATGAGAAAATGGACTAGATTAACCAAGGAAATCTGCCAAGGATAAAGGTAAAGTCTTACTTTTAGACCAATACTGTAGTGGAATAAAACATGGCCACAGTTTTTTGGCAGCTGCTCCTGGTAAGAGGAAGAATCTATTTCCCCGCCATTTGAATCTAGGCTGACTGTGACTCACTTTGACCAATAAAATAAACCACATGATGTTTTACAACTTCTGAACAATACCTTAAGAAGCCTCACTGATTCCAGTGTTACCCTTTTGCTAACTTGTGTTCCCCATGTTAGTAAATCTAGGGTAGTTTGTAACACATAGAGAGTCCAGCCAGAGGTCAGGACCAACTGTCGGGCACATGACCACCTAGCTCCATTTGACTACAGTGGTATGAAGGATTTCAGGCAAGGCTAGCAGACGAACTACCAAGCTGAGCCAACCCCAAATTGGCAGAATTAAACAAAATAGTTGTTGCGAGGCATGGTAGCACATGCCTGTGATCCGAATACTTGGGAGGCTGAAACAGGAAGATCGCAGGTTCAAGGACAGCCTCAGCAACTTAGTGAGACCCTGTTTCAAAATAAAAAATAAAAAGGAGCTAGGTGTAGTAGAGCACACCTGTAATCCCAGTACTTAAGAGGCTGAGACAGGAGGATCACAGTCTTGAGGACAGCCTCAGCAACTTAGCAAGACTCTTAGCAAACTAGTGAGACTGTTTCAAAACAAAAAATAAAAAAGGGCTGAGGAGGCCAGCGTGGTGGCGCATGCTTGTAATCCCAGTACTTGGGAGGCTGAGACCAGAGGATCTGGGTTTGTGGCCAGCCTTAGCTACTTAGTGAGGCCCTCTGCAACTTAGTGAGACCCTGTTTCAAAATAAAGAATAAAAAATAGGGCCAGGGTGTAGCCTGGAAGTAGAATGCCCCTGGGTTCAATCCCCAGTACTGCCAAAAAAAAGGGGCTGAGGATATAGCTTGGAGGTAGAATGTCCCCTGGTTCAATCCCCAGTACCAAGAACAATTAAGTAAATAAAAAGGAGTGGTGTATAGCTCAGAGGTAGAATACCCCTGGGTTCAATCCCAAAATAATAATATCAAATAATACCAAAATAATAATAATAGTATTATTATTATTATTACCAAAATAATAATATATTAATAAAAATTTTAAAATTAAGTAGCTGTTGATTTAAGCCACTAATTTTTAGTGGCTTATTATGTAGTAGTAACTGATACAGAAATATTAATTGTATATGTCAAAAAAAAAAGGAGAGGCTTAGCATGGCTTTACAGGCAAAGCAGGCTAGAGTATTAGTGGGTGAATCATTTGCCCCAAAGCCAGTAGTGGAACGTGGCAGCATTAAGATAGCAATAAATGTCTATATCAAGGATATAAGTTCTGCTTTCCTTTGGCGTGATGGAAGTGGATTATTATATAGGGCTCAATATTGTCAATACACGAGGGATGCCAGAGAGCATGTACAGAAAGTAACCAGTAATGGTAAGCCATCTACTAACTTTAATATACAAAGCCATGTGAAGACTAGAAGGATTAGGTTGGAAAAAATGAAACACAGGAAAGACATGACAACTTTCTTCAACATTTACGTTTTGACACTATCTCATATAGGAAATCAAGAGTGCAGTGATTTAAAGCAGGTAGTAGAAGATACATGGAGGCAAAGTCTCCTCTTCCAAACAGTTCTGTGCTTCCTTTCTCCCAGTCTCCCCCTCCATCTTCTTTCCCCCTCTGATCTAAGCTCTTTCCCATCTGCCTTCTGGAATCTTCTTTCCATTGTTTCTACCTAATGTCTATCCACAACTTCTGCACTGAATGCTTCACACTTATATTTTACCTGAAACTGACCAAGGATACTTTTTTACCAGCTGCCCACTATATATGAATCTTCCTCCCATGTCCCATGTAGTAAGAAGTACAGTTCTTCTGGTTCCCTGCTATACTTTCATACTTCTTCATCCATGTAAAAACCCTTCCTTCATTAAGGTTTACATCATCCAGCTTTATTGCTCTCTATCCCTCTTCTTTAATGATTTCTACTCATCTCCTAATCAATGCCATTCATTTAATGTGAATATCGGGCATGTGATTCAATATCTAACGTCAATGTCAATGTCAACATCTATCTGCCTTATTGCTTTGCCTTCTGCTAATGACCTTTCCCTCTTCTCCACTTCAGCTAGTCCCTCTTAGTCTTGTCATCACTCAACTTTTCTACATCTGAAATTCTAAGATGAAAGCAATGTCTGATAATAATCACAGTCATATTCCAACTCCTCTTTCTTTTTAGCCTCAACACAAATCAAGGCATCAGTCGATTGTTCCCTCTATTTTTTCCCTAGGCTTTTTATAGATTTGCTTTCTTCACTACACAATCTGGGTCCTAGGTTTTCTCACTTTCTCCCCAGGACACTCAGTCTCCATGTTCCACCTCACAGTTCAGTGTCCTGAGAAAGCATGCTGTTGGTAATACTTGATATGCATCAAGCTTTCCCTCCCTCTGAGCCTTCACATTATTTCCTCTGCCTGGAATGCCCATTCTTGCCCTGTCTCCACTCCCAACCTTGTTGAGATGATTGTTTCTTCCTCTTCCTTTAATACTTAACTCGGGCCTTATCGGGAAGCCTTTACAGACCTCTCCTCTCTCTCCATACCTAGGCTAGGTACTGTTTAATGCCTGTGTTTATTCTTTTATTACAGCACTTACCAATAACTTATTGAAGTTGACCTTGCTGCTCCTTATAATCGAAGACCATGTCCTGTTCTTTGAACAATACTCCATACATAAGAATTACTGAATAAATACATGCTGACTGAACTGAAATCTACCTAAAATTCTCTAACTTTTATATCTAACCACCCACTTAACATCCCAACATATATGTCTTGTCAGTACCTCAAATGCATAAGTATCAGAATGAACACATCCTCAGGCACACTTAGTCCCCAGCAGAAATCTGCTGCTCTTCCTAGCCATTGCCTTAGTTAGGGCATCACTGTACCTGGACACCAAGACCAGACACTTGGGAGTCAACCTCCTTGTCTTCAGCCTTCAAGTCTATGATATTTTATTGTGGTAAAATATTCATAACATAAAATGTAGCATTTTAACCATTTTTAAGTGTATAGTGCAGAAGCATTAAGTACATTCCCATTATTGTGCTCACCAGGATTGTTTAATAAGAGCCCTCTGGTCCTCTTGCCTGTAGGCTAAGGTAAGCCTCCATCCCGCCTCTACATTCTTGCCAGTGGGACTTTCTAAAGTGTGGATGATATGACTAGATGAATTAGAACCTTTCATTACAAAGAAGAAATCACATTTGAAGTCTTCTCATCCTTCTGACACAATTGAAAAAGCAAGATTTCTGATACTAATGACGACTCTTAGGTGGAGCATTTTTAGTGATTTTGTCTCCTCTGCTGGAGGGATGACTACTGTCCATCTCGCTTGGATTTCCCTGGTTTCCTCTCCTGAAATGGGGGTGGGGGGGGATAAAAAGCTAAACATGTTGGATGAAGCAACTTCACTGTCTAAGTAATAGAAATGCTTTTTTCTGGCGAGAAATGTGTCTAGCCAGTAAGAATTCTCCTACTCCCACATTGACACATACAAAAATTATTTTCAAAAACATAATCTTTGGTGAAGTACATTTCAACTGATGATGAGGAATTTGTTCACTTTTCACTATTTTCAATCACTTTATAATAAGTTATCTGGTTAATAAGAGTAATTCAAGCCCACAAGAATTTAGAAATAAACTTTAAAGCTCTTAGTACTTTTGTACACATCATGGCACATTAGAGAGATGAGGGACATGGTGGTTAGACCTAGCATCGCATCCCAGCTCCAAAACCCACCAGCTCTATGGCTCTGATTAAATTACCCCTCTATGCTTTGGTTTTGCCATCTGATAATATCTACCCCATTGAGTTATAATGAAAGTTAAATATGTGGATAAATGACTTATGGTTCCTGGCACACAGACAATACTCATTAAGTTCTACTTGCCTTTCAAAATATATCACAAGAATGAAAAATCGGAGTAAATCACTTAGGAAAATTGGCAAATAACTTGTGGTTTATCTGCTTGATAGAAAACTATGCATTCCGTGAGCTGGGCGTGGTGACGCACGCTTGTAATCCCAGTACTTGGGAGGCTGAGACCAGAGGATCCGGGTTCGTGGCCAGCCTCAGCTACTTAGTGAGGCCCTCCGCAACTTAGTGAGACCCTGTTTCAAAATAAAGAATAAAAAATAAGGCTAGGGATGTAGCCTGGAGGTAGAATGCTCCTGGGTTCAATCCTCGGTACTGCAAAAGAAAACTGCATTCCATTATGGTACATTACATATTCTCTGATGACATAGAAATATTAAAACGTTAATTGAAAGATAGGATTTCTACCTAAAATACAGTTGTAAATTTAGTTTTTAAGTTGATACAGAAATCTTATAGCAAATAATAGATTGTAACTACCACTTCCTAATTGTGTGGGGGGGGTTGTGAATTTGCTTTCTTATAATGTGTTGTTACTAAATAGCAAATGATGGTGCACACCTGTAATCCCAGTACTTGGGAGGCTGAGACAGGAGGATCGCAGGTTTGTGGCCATCCTAGACAACTTAGCGAGGCTCTCAGCTGCTTAGCGAGACCCTGTTTCAAAATAAAAAATAAGAAGGGGTGGGAGGATAGCTCAGAGGTAGAATATCCCTGGGTTCAATCCCCAGTACCAAAAAAAAAAAAAATAAAGTAGCAAATTAAATACACCAGCAAATACTTGTCCAATTTTACTTAAGTAAAAATTTGAGGTAAAAGTTTTAATAACGCTACTAAGACATTAACCTGTAATCTGAAATCTGTAGGTCTCTAGTAACCCAAACCCTAGGGAAATAGCTCCAAATTTAAAACAGGGAAACCAGGCCCAGATTTGTCACAGTTTTACCTTGGAAACTTGTAGAAGGGTTTACTTGTCTGTGCTTTAGTTTCTTCTATTCAAAATGGAGAACTCTGAGCCCTTGCTCGAGCTTTTCTTATATTTCATGAAGCCCTTTGGAAGATCTCACTGGGTAGTATGTAAGGCGGTTGGAAACTTTTTTAGTGAACTGCATAATTTTTGTAAGGATATTATTGATTTGTACAGTAAAGAGTAGCCTGCTGGCAAACCCTGCAAGGTGCTTCAGCAGACACACACGCCTCCCTTCCTATTGGCACAGCCGCTGTTTGGCAGGTGTATTCCATTCCTTACAGGAACATATAGGTGCTTTATTGTGTTTCAGCAGTCGGTAAGTCTTTGCAAAACTAAGTAATTGACATTTTTCTCATTTCTGAGATCAAATTTTCATAAATCATTCAACCTGGGTAAATTGAGAATGTGGTTGATCGAGTAATTGTTGAAATATAGTGAAGACATTGCAAAACATGATATTTAAGTATTTCCTCCTAACCTCTTACCTTAGCAAGAAATGAGTTCTAAGTGGAAAGATGTCTTAATGTACAAAAAAGGAAATAAAAGTAAGATGAGCCTATCTGTGAAGGAGAAGCCAAAGAAGTGGGCCCGAGATTCATCTCAGTGATTTGGCATTCCATTGATACTGAATTTGTAGACGTAACTATACAAAGTAAAACATGCTTTTATATTATAAGGAAGCTATTGAACTTCTTAATAGTATAAGTGATATTATGAGGGAGAAATATATTTAACCAACGTGAAAGCAATATTTTCTGGCTCTTACACAAAGAAATGCTATTGGCTTGTCAAGATTTCTACTAGGAATCATTTGTTAACAGTTAATTCAAGTTACTGTCAGAGTTTAGCAATAAACTTACAGTATAGTTTTGTAATTCATACTAAATTTTCATCCCCCTCCTCCTCCACAACTTAAGTTAATAAAATTTAGTTAAAGGGGTTCATGTAGTCCCATGAGTCATAATATTTGAAGTGTATAATATAGCACTAGTTTTTGCACCAGGGAAAGTGCAACTAATACAGACTAATATGTGAATGTGATGGATTTTTCTGCGAATCTTCTAGTCCAGGTATTTGCACCCCTAGTCTGTTTTAATAGATGCTTATACTTACATATAGTATACAATTGAGAAATTTGCAGCAAGAAACTTAGGCAAGATTTCTCTTTTTACTCTAAGATCATCACTACATTTCTCAAAGCAAAGATTTTGATGCATTGAAATATTTTGTTTCATATTCCTGTTTTCCGTTAACAGAATTCTGGCTATATGCAGAATCATCAAAAAAAAAAAAAAACTTGCACTGGTTTTCTGAGTTGTATGTAGCTGATTTGTCCATTCCTTACCGAAAGTCTCCAGTAGTCTAAATGAGTATGTGTGACACTAAGAATGCCCTCATTCCTTTAGTGTCTAGCTCTGTGCTGTGTTTATTTGCAAAGGACCTTCATGCATGGATCCATAAAAATGAGGCAGTCTGTGGAGCAGACTAGACTACATTGCTCACCAGCCTTTGAGGAGGAAAGACTGTGTGTACGAAAACTGCTTAGAATTATTTTCACTTATAAAGACGATTACTCTCTGTGTTACATCAGTAAGATTTTGGGTTGAGATTTTATGCTTCCAATCAAAAAATAGAACAAGAAAACCAACCAGCGGTCTGATTCCATCATCTTTTGTCAAGCAAAGCTCTCAGTGATCCATATGAATGTGGTCTCCCACCCACGGAGTAGCCTAAGAGCACTGTAAAAGGGACTTTTGAACTTTTGACTCTATTTTCAGTTTAATTGGTAGATTTTAAGCAACTAAAAAACTCATTTTTCTTTAACTAAAAAGCCTATGTAGATAATTCCTAGCCTGTACTACTCAGGAATAGAAACTTTTTTAAAAATGTAGTACAAAAAGGCTGGTTTTATTAGTGCCCAATCATTCGTATATATTTAAATTATTTCCATGCTACTGGACATGAAATTTTCCCCACCTAGCACCTAATCAATATCTGTATTTTCATCAGTTGACTCTATGAAAAAGAAAGAAACTTAATGCATAAGAATTGTGCAACAGGGCCTGCAGCAGTATAGCTCAGTGGTAGAGTGCTTGATTGAAATATGTGTTTCTCAGACTGGGGATATAGCTCAGTGTTGGAGAATCTGCTTAGCCAATTAAAGGCCATGAGTTCGATCCCCAGCACCACCAAAAAAAGAAAAAGAAAAGCCGGACCTGGGGGTGTACCCTTGTAATCCCAGTACTTGGGAGGCTGAGACCAGAGGATCCGGGTTCACAGCCAGCCTCAGCTACTTAGTGAGGCCCTCCTCAACTTAGTGAGACCCTGTTTCAAAATAAAGAATAAAAAAATAGGGCTGGAGGTGTAGCCCAGAGGTAGAAAGCCCCTGGGTTCAATCCCCAGTACCACAAAAAAAAAAAAAGAAAAAGAAATAGTATGTTTCTCTTGGGTAAAATTCAGTTTGAAGCTGCTCTACACTTAATTAGCCATGTTGTCAGTGCACAGTAAATGATTCATTCACCACCTTAATGCGAGTAGATAAATGCCTTGAAGTGAGTCTCTTATGTATTTTGTGTGGTGTCTATCACTGACACTATCTGAGGGTCTGCGTTAGGTTTGTGTTGTTGCTGTTTTTGTAACCCCAATCCTTGGCACTCCGCAAGCTCGCCTCTCCCTCACAGTGATGCTTTGTTTCTTAATGTGACTGCTTTGTCACAGACAAATACTGTCTTTTTTCAGCTGAAACATTCCTGACAATAACTGTACTTTTTATTTTCCTTTTTTCCTCTCCTGCTTCCCCTGCCCCCTACCTAGGTTAGAGAGGCTGGTGGATGTCCTGCGGAAGAAGGTTGGAGCGGGCGCCATGAGGACAGTGATCTGACTGAGAAAGGACAGTCTGGGGGAAGGGATCACATCTGGTGACCAGGCTGCTTCCTTCGACACTGTGCAAACACTAAAAGCCTTAACTTAGCAAACAGTTGTTAGAAGTGGGACACTCCAGCCACATTCCAAGCTGAGATAAAATCAAATCACAAATGTTTAACCACTTTGCTGCTGACTTGAGTTATTTATCCAAATATATTAACTACAGACTTTTACCAAGGGGGTAGCTATAAGGTTGCAGCTTATTTTTTAACTGTTTTATATCAACATCTTTACTATAAATCTTTTTACTGGGAGGCCACTGTAGAAACATGGTAAAGTTGGTCAGGATCATATCTTCACATATGGCCCTTTCTAAATCAAAGGGCAGCAAAGCAAATATTGTCTAAGCCTTAATCCACTGTGTTAGGTCAAAACTTCAAGTAAATGCATTTTCTAATATAGAGTGTATTTCTTAACTGATGAAGGAAGCTCACACATGAGAGTGTATAGTCTTCTTTTAATGTATGTATGGAATCTGTATTAGTATTAAAGAATAGTGCATATAGATGTCATGAGTTAAATGTATAATTTGCTTTAATAAGAGCTTAGTACATTAAAATTACATTCATGGAGACATGATTTTATTTCACTATAAATAATGCAAACTTTTTTCAATAAAAAGAGAAGATTGTCAATGTGCACTTAAAATTAAAATTGTCAGTATTTTTTTATTTTTGCGGTACTAGGGATTTAACCCAGGGGCATTCTACCTCCGAGCTACACCCCCAGCCCTGTTTTTTTATTCTTTAATTTGAAACAGGGTCTCACAAAGTTGCAGAGGGCCTCACTAAGTAGCTGAGACTGGCCACGAACCTGCATCCTCTGGTCTCAGCCTCCCTAGTACTAGGATTACAAGCATGCGCCACCACGCCTGGCTAGTATTTTTAAATGTTAACTTTGGATAATTATCTAAGCTTCACTTAAGCTATAGAAATTGCCAAGTTTCTGTCTAATGGTCTGGGACACTTTGGGCTTGGAAGTTAGCATGTGCCAGCATGTCTCAATCCTAAAAGGGAAGAAGCCATAAAACCTGTTAAGTTTTCCGATTGATTATCTGTTTTTTTTTTTCTTTGCGATACTGGGGATTGAACCCAGGGGCATTCTACCTCCCCGCTACACCCACAGCCCTATTTTTTTTATACTTTATTTTGAAACCGGGTCTCACGAAGTTGTGGAGGGCCTCACTAGGTAGAGAGAGAGAGAGAGAGAGCTGAGGCTGGCCGCGAACCCAGATCCTCCGGTCTCCACCTCCCAAAGTACTGGTATTACAAGCATGCGCCACCACACCCGGCTTGATTATCTTTTTTTTTAGATTATCATTTGAATTTTTATTGTGGA
Organism: Glis glis; assembly: GCA_004027185.1. NCBI lineage: Eukaryota > Metazoa > Chordata > Mammalia > Rodentia > Gliridae > Glis > Glis glis. Next base: position 23,634 of record PVJS01016584.1, on the reverse strand, counting down.
GAAGGGGAATCCAATGTATAATATACCATGTGCAAACATAAAGACTTAGAAAAATATAAACCTGCAATTTGGGTCAGGTTCCCTACTCTTTATTTCATTTAAGAGTTAACTTAAAATAGTTCAAGCATAGCAGTCTTCTAACCATATGATGTTATGAATAAAATGGAGATTTTGTGTATGTGGCTATATAAAAATATCTTCATTTTTTTAGATTGGATAGATGAGCGGCCAGTAGGACATGACTATGTCTGGAACAGGATGAAATAAACAAGTAGAGAATGAAATGTTTGTAGGCAAATGAAAATTTTTATAAGTCCATGCCTTTTTAATTCATCTTTAAGATTGAGCTAAATTAGCTACCATAGCCCATTTTCAGGGGATGTGTATATTCAGGACAATATGTTGTACCATTCTATCATACGCCATTGGAGATTATCTTTTTTTTTTAACTCTGGAGGAAAATTTAAAGTATTTTGTCATAGATGACGGAAGAATGATAATACTAATACACCCTATTCCTTTTTTATTAACTCTGTATCCACTAAATTAACGGACATAGTCCTCCCATTGCATTGAAATTTGGAATTTACTCATGTTGCCTGCGTGTAATGATTTTTTTTAAACTATGAGAGGTGGGAAATAAGGACAGCAGGAGTTAAAAATAAACTAACTATAGGGTACTATAGTCCTAAAGAGAATTATAGTTTCTCATAGATCAGCGACTGTATAAACATAGAAATTTATAATACTTTTGTCCTAACATGGAGTCTTGCTTTTAGGCTCTAATTGAAATCCTTAGTAATTCCATGTGTGAAGAAACAGCACCTTCTAAGTCATCCAGGAGGTGCAGGTAAGTAAAGAAAAATAGTTCCTGTCACAAAGTAGTTCATTCCTGAGCCCTCTTAAAATAAATCACAAGTAAACTTGAATTTTCAGTTTAGTCTTGAAGAACAGACCAACTTTTCTTGAGTTGTTTTGTCTGGGGGTTTTAGAATACACAAAGTACAATATAAAGACATTTTATAATTTCCAAACATCTCTTTCTATACCTAAATGATCAGATTAGAGCAACCAATTCTTATATTCACTATCAAGAACTTTTTATAGAATATGATATTGTAAAGTGAAGTTTATAAAACAATTTAATATCCACTACTGTTCAGCATAGTCTCCCCCAAATATCCCATCCTCTTGAAAATGAGTTGTCTACTAAATTACAAATGCAATGTATTATAGCCAAATATTGTCTTGATTTCTTATACTTGAAAATGTCTACCAACACAATATTTGAGTCTTTGGTTTTTTAATATAGGAATAACCTTACTCACAGTTAGCCACATATTCAATAATAGTGCAACTTCAGAAGTGTTCCTCTGTGCTCAGAAATGTTGGAGTTGGCTTTAAACATCATCAGGTCTAATTCCTATGGTAACATGAGAATTCACTTCTTATAAAAATAAGTAGTTCAGAGGAAAGTCAGAAAAGATGATACTAACAGTTGTAACACTTGATGATTTATGAAAACCTTCTTTTTTCATTTGATCCTATCAGCAACTATATCATCATAATATACATCAATCATAGTAATGATTATAAGAATTTTAGTATTAGTATTAGTATTAGTTTTATTACACTCATTCTATATATAAGGAAACAGACTCCGAACTTTTTAAGGACTGACTAGGACTTAGAACGAAGGTCTTGTAACTGTACTTCATGCAACTATAGGTCTCCAGACCTTTCTGTAAGAAAAATATTAAAGATTTTAGCTCTTGCAATTTCCGTTATTATTGTACCACTTATTTTATAAACATACATATGAATTCCCTAACAATCTAAAGATTGTACACATTTCTTTCCATGAAGTACATTGTGAACAGCATGCATAAATAGCATGGCATTACCACCACCTCTCTGTGCTACTACAATAGCAGCACGCTGCGCCTCAGCCTTTACTAAAACATAACCTTGAAGCCCAGCGTGGAGGCGCACGCCTGTAATCCCAGTACTTGCAAGGCTGAGACAGGAGGATTGCAGATTTGTGGCCAGTTTCAACAACTTAGTGATATCCTATTTCAAAATAAAAGAATAAAATAGGGCTGGGGATGTAGCTCAGAAGTACAATGGGCTAGGTTCCATTGCCAGTACCAAAAAAAAAAAACAACAACAAAACAGAAAGAGAGAGAGGAAGAAGGAAAAAGAAAAGATAACCCTGCTGTTTTGAACTCCTTATAACATGGCCTGATACTAACACCTGACAGTGTAGTTTTATATAATGGTAGTATAAACTTCAAGGCAGCCTACCTCCTGGGTAGAGTGAGATAAAAGCATATTTAGGCAGAGATAAAAACCTATATAGGCAGAGTTAAGTGTTGTAATCAAGGTACAGGCAGTTATAGCAAAGGTATTCGTTAATTATTAATATATGAGAATTTTAATTCTTCTATAAATAAGTCATTATGTTTAAAAGTATTTGAAATAGTTAAAATACCCTATAGAATAAATATTTTAGATGCTTTTTAAATAATAAAGTATATTTCCTTATCCAAATAAACTGAAGAGGACAGAGGTTTAGCTCAGTGGCAGAGTGCATGCTTACATGCATGAGGCCCCAGATTTGATCCCCAGTAACACACACACACACACACACACTCAAAAACAACTAAAGAATCATCAGGTCACTCCCTTGCTGGTAGAATTAGTTTCTTTCACAAAGAAGTTAGAATATTAAAGATTTATAATTTTAATATTTACGAGTTGCATAGAAAAGCATTTCGCATGTAGTATTTTTAGAGATCGCAATTATGTTCCGTTTCCATTTTCAAATAGTCATGGTTAATAAGGCATTATATGATAGAATAGCTGTGACACATGTATTTGCCTTCTCACATATGTTTTGTATGGAACCCAGATTTTTCACAGATACTATTGTGTTCTCAATAACGATTATTGACGGTTAACCTATCTGTCTATCCGTGTATTACATACATACCCACACAGACATACACAGAATTACACTTGCCTTTTTAAACATTTGATTTCTAAGTCAACTGTTAGGCTCCAGTGACTTCAGCATTTTGTTGTATTGGAAAGACACGTGGTTTCTGAGGCTTTTAAACAAATATATGAAATGGTTGAAAGATTTATATTTTTCATGCTTACCTAAATATGTCATCTCCAGAAAAGATATGGTTTATTTTGGCACTGTTTTAAAAACTCAAATATTTTAAACATTTGTTAAGTTGGAGCTTGCACATTTCAACTAGTAGTATACATCCCAGAAGAGCATCTCAAATTACCAAACATTTTGTAATCCTTTTACTAGGATAACCTTTTGAAAAAGGTTTTCCTTTTTTCTTTTTTGTTATGTACATTAGTGTAGATTAGGTTAAATGTATAAAGGTTGAAATTATTATCATTTTAATGTAGGGTTTCACAAATAGATTTTGGCAATAATAAATGTGTATTTTTGAGAATCAAAGTATTATGCACTATTGATATTCTTTGCAGAAGTCTAAATGTGCTTACTTTTAATTTTGTTGTTTTCTAAATACCTTTCAGAGTATGCTTGTACTTTGGAAGCCACCACTTTCTTGACTATCTGATTATTAACAAAGATGTATTTTAATGTACACTCAAATATCTAAAATATATATTTGCTTTTTATTCACATAAATCTCCTATTGCAAATCCTACAGGTTTCAGTGCCATTCTTATACATTGATTTTAATCAAACTTTTAAGTGTACAATCCTGAAGACACTGTACTAGATGTGCACTATAAAATATATTGCAGTAAGGAAACATTAAGTTCCCTATCATACTGTGTATGATTCCCTTTAAAAAGATAAAAGTCAATATGAGCAAATTTGTTAGGTACCTTAGGAACCTTTCAAAACTAGTTATAAAATAAAATTATAGTAAGAGGATATTTGAAATATTTTATTAAATCTGATTAGAAAGAACCTATGAAAGGAGATTAAATTACTTTAATTAAAAAATAATGGGTTGATTCAAATCTACTACAAAGCACCTCTACTAATTTTGGAATGTGTATGTGGAATCTTGCTCTAACCAAGAGCTGAAATCTAAAAACAGTGCTTCTCTTTTGATTATCGAATCATGATGGAACACTCTGTAGTGAACTTAGAATTTAAAACTTAGGATACATTACAGAGAGGACTGCAGTGGGTTTGGACAGTAAGAGTCTTTGGGACAAAGATTCTATGAACTGATAATATCTAAACTGTCACGTTACTATGTAAAAAAAAAAAATATGTTGTCTTACCATGTTTGAGACACCATATTATCTCACCAATACCTTCCTGATGTTGTTATGACACATTTTATTTCTTCATATATATACAATGATCACATCATTACCATTTGTACTTTAAACATCATTTTTAAGGAAAATTTTTAAAAAGAAATTTACCCATATCTTTACCATTTCTAGAGCTCTTTTCTTTGTGAAGATCCAAGTTACCCCTGTTAATTTCTTTCTGCTTGAAGTATTGTATCATCCAATCTCCTGCAGTACTATTAGTTCAGCTTTTGGATGTCTGAAAATATCTTTTTTCTGCCTTCATTTTATGGAAAAATTGCTGGATATAGAATTAATGGTTAATGGTTTGTTTGGGTTTTTCCATATAAGACGTTGCTGTAGTATCTCTGGCTCTGTTCCTGCTGTCATTCTTATTTTTGTTCTCTGTACATAATGTGTCCTGTGGATGGTTCATAGATTTTCCCTTTTTCACTTATTTTAAGCAATTTGATTATGATGTGTTATGGTATATATTTATGCATGTTTCTGTGCTTGTGATTTGTTGAACTTCAGGAATATGTGAATTTGTAGTTTTTATCATTAGAAGAATTTCAACTGTAGCCGGGCACAGTGGCATACACCTGTAATCCCAGTACTTGGGAGGTTGAGACAGGAAGATAGTGGGTTCAAGGCCAGCCTCAGCTATTTAGTGAGAATGCCTTGTAACTTTTTATCGGCTGCCAATCATAGCGGATTTTGTTTTGTTGGGTGATGTATGCTTTTTTATATGTTTACGATGTTTTCACCTTTGTTCAGGGATGCAGGTACATTAACTTGGAAACAGTTCATTACTTTTAAGGCTCTTCAAGCTCAGATAGGTGCAGGGGAAGAGCTGTTAGTTTAGGCCAGGTTTTTCCCCAGAACCAAGGCGATCCCCTTTTGAATACACTACCTTATGTCCTGTGTATTATAAGATGCTTCTTCTCTAGCTGGTCACAGCAGAAACTATTTCTAGTCGGGTATGAGTTCAAGTCACTCACTCTTCTGCCTGCTGCTGGCTTTTCCCTGGCCTTGGTAGTTTGCTGACACACAAGGCTGATCGGTACTCAGGAAGACTCAAGGAATGCTCTGCAGGTCTCCAGAGAGCTGGCTAGCCTCCCTCCCTCCCTCCACTTCAGTTCCCCTTTCCTGCACTCTGCTCTGTAGCTCTCCAGTCACAAGCCGGGGCAATGGCAGGACTCACTTCTTTCAGGAGTCACTGTCCTGTCTCATGTATTTTCAACATCGAGCTGTATTTGCTTGGTGGTTTGGTTTGGAGGGGGTTTCATTTGCTTGTTTTATTTTTCAGTTTTTAAAGGTGTTAGAATCTAGTCCATCATAGTACAAAATGTAAGTCCTCCTGTAACTCTTAAAATGTATCCTATTGATATCCAGCTTCCCTCTTCCCTGTTGAGAAATAAGCTGAGCTGGTGGTCTTGTTCTTCTCCTAAAAGTAGTCTTTGTTTCTCTGATTGCTTTCCACACATTGCTCATTTATTTTGTTTTGGGACAGTCTTATTTTGTGCCTAGATGTGGTCTTTCTTGTATATTTCTTGCTTTTGTTCAGAGGTGTAATTAAGTCTCTAACTTGACCTTTTATCAGTTTTAGAAGATCCTTAGCCAACATCTCTTTCACCTCCTTCTGAGGTTTGTTTTTTTTTTTTTTTTTTTGCGGTACTGGGGATGGAACCTAGGAGCATTCTACCTCCGAGCTACACCCCCGGCCCTATTTTTTATCCTTTATTTTGAAACCGGGTCTCATGAAGTTGCAGAGGGCCTCACTAAGTAGCTGAGGCTGGCCGCGAACCCGGATCCTCTGGTCTCCGCCTCCCAACTGAGGTTTTAATTATGTATGTTAACCTTTTCACTGTGTTTCCACACATCTCTTGCATCCTCTTCTGTACTCTCCATATTTTTAGCTCCATGTGCATCAGTTTTGAATTTTTAAAACTACCCATCTTAGCCAAGTGTGGTGGTGCACACCTGTAATTCCAGTACTTGGGAGGCTGAGACAGGAGGATCACCAGGTTCAAGAACAGTCTCAGCAAGTAGCAAGACTCTGAGCAACCTAGTGATACCCTGTTTCAAAACAAAATTTTTTTAAAAAAAATGGCTTTGGAGCCAGGCGTGATGGTGCATGATAGTAATTCCAGTACTTGGGAGGCTGAGACAGGAGGATTGCAGGTTTGAGGACAACCTCAGCAAGTAGTGAGATTTTCATCAATCTAGAAGGATCCTGTTTCAAAATAAAAATAAAATAGGGCTAGGGCTGTAGCTCGGAGGTAGAATGCCCTTCAATTCAATCCCCAGTACCACACCACACACACACACACACACACACACACACACACACACAGACACACACACACACACAAAACTTTCATTTTCCTAATTCTATTTTCTGCTGTGAAACCATCTATTAAATTCTTAATTTCAGATTATGCATTTTTCAATTCTACAATTTCCTGTTTGGTTATTGTACATTCCAATTCTCTGGTGAGATGCTCATCTTTATAAATCTGTTTTCTCCCCCATTTGAGTTTGTTTTCTTGAAAATCCTAGTCATATTAACTTTAAAATCCAGGCCTATTAACTCCAATATCTGAATCACTTGTGAGTCTTTTCTATTATCCGTTTTTTTCTCTTGTCGTGTCTATTAGTTTTTGATTGAATGCAAGACATTCTGAACCTCCTGATGATTTTGTCTCCCTCTAGAGAGGGTTTACCCTTTACTCTGCTGAGAAGGTTGAGTAGAGGTGACTCACCCTAATCCAGGCATGTACTATGCTGACTGGAAGCTGCATTGCAGTTTGTAAGGTTCTATTACTTCTGGCTTGCCTCTTTTCCAGTGGCATAGTTTCACCAGGACTTTGACTGGTGAAAACAATCTTTTAGATCTTCTCACTTTAGCTTTTGTAACCTCCCACTTAGAATTTACCAATTTTCTTTTTGTTTTTTTGTTTTATTTGGGGGGGTTGGTTGTACCCAGGGGCATCCTTCTTCTAAGCTACATCCCCAGCCTTTTTGTTGTTGTTGTTGTTGTTGTTGTTGTTTGTTTGTTTGTTTGTTTGTTTTGAAACAGGGTTTCAATAGGTTGCTAAAAGTTCACTAAATTGCTGAGGCTGGTCTCGAACCTGCGATCCTCATGTCTCAGCCTCCCAAGTACTGGGATTATAGGCATGCACCACCATGCCCCACTACCACATTTCTTGAAGAGGAAACTAGGCATACATTTCAGGTCTTGGTGTCTCAGATTCTGTCATGTGAGCCCTGCAAGATTGCCAAAAGCTCCGATGGTTTCTAAGTCCCTGGGAGCAGACTATCAATTCTCTCATCTTCGCCCAGAGCCAGCAAACCCCTCCTTGGAAAAGTGGCTGTGGATCATCAATGCACCCCTAGAACTAATGATCCCTCCTTTCTGGAATCTCAGTTCCTTTGTTGTCTTTGCCTCTCTGATACTTTTAAATAAATACTTTTTATAGTTTATCCAGCTTTCCTAGTTTTTCTTGGCAGGAACATTGGTCTACCACAAACTACTTTCTTCTGTCTGGAAGCAGAAATCCAGTGAGCTTTTTATTTGTTATTAAAATTTTCCTTTCTGTAGGTTATATTCTGTTCATTCCCAAATGCATTTTTATAATCTTTGTTTCTATGGTCTACTTTGGTCCATGTTTTTGTTTCTATGATCTACTTTCAATCTCTTTTTTATTTACTTATATTTTAAATCCTCTTCCTCCTCCTCCTCCTTCTCCTCCTCCTCCTCCTCCTCCTTCTCCTCCTCTTCCTCCTTCTCCTCTTCTTCTTTTTTCTTCTTCTTCTACTACTACTACTAAGGATTGAACCCAGGGGCATTCTACCTCTGAGCTACATCCCCGACATTTTTATTTATTGTTTGTGAAACAGAGTCTCACTAGGTTGCTGAGAGTCTCGCTAAATTGCTGAGCCTGTCCTCGAACCTGAGATCTTCCTGTCTCAGCTTCCCAAGTACTGGGATTATAAGCATACACTACCATGCCAAGTTTAACATACTTATTTTCTGATAATTTTAGTATCTCAAGTATTTTTGTTCTGATTTTGCTCTCCATTATTTCTGCCTACTATATTTATGTTGCCTCATTTCTTTGAATGTTTGATGATTCATGAATGTGAGCTTACATTTCTTGGAATTATTCTCTGTGGGACTTTTCAAGATCTGAGTTAAAGGTAGGTTCCTCCATGGATTCTTTGCATTTGCATCTGCTAATCACTTGTAAGCATGTATAGGCCTTGGGTCACTTTTAAATCTTAATTTGAATTTTATTGGGCCATTTAGGTAATGTTAATTTAGATTGAACACCCACATGAGGACTGACTTCTGGTTGTAAAATTTGTCAGGGAAATATTATTTTGTTCTCCATTCATATTTTTGGGGATACTGGGGATTGAACCTGGGGGGTTCTACCTCCAAGCTACACCCCCAGCCCTTTTTATTTTTTTACTTTGAAACAGGATCCTGCTATATTGCTGAGGCTGGCCTCGAACAAACAATCCTCCTATCTCAGCCTCCCAAGTCCTGGGATTACAGGCATGTGCCACCACACCTAAACCTCCATTCTTATCTTAAATTCAAGATTTCTGTTTTGGGGTGGGTCTTGGACTTTGTCTCTTATCCCCTCATACATTAAAAAACCATGAAAACCAAAGCTCAACTTTACCCCTACCAGAAAGCAAATGCTGTCAAAACCACCTCTTGTGCTTCTCTTACCAGTGAGGGTTCCCAGGTCTGACTTAGATTTGGGAATCTCAGTATTCCTTGCTGACTGCCTACATGTTGATTCATTTGAAAAAGTGCTTGTCATTTTCTGTCCATCATGTTTAGTTGCTTACTGCAGGAGGTGCTGGGATCGTTGTAGCAGGAAACAGTAGTCATGGTTGACTGTTATTAAATTTATACACACATTCACATGCAGAATTGTACCGCTAATAAAATGTTCCGAATTTAGTGTCGCTTGTATGTATACATGAGTAAAATGAGCAGATAATAAATTTACCTTCCAAGAACCATAATTGCAGCTCTTTGTCCCCACTAGTAACTACAAGCAGTTTTTCATTAAAGAAGAGAAAATGATTGAATAATCCAAATTAGCCCGGGCAAGAAAACTAACAGCTGCCTAAAATGAAATGTTTGAGTTATGAGCCATGTGCCACTTTGGTTTATCTGCAGCCAAAAGGTTCGGAATCCTTATTCAATTAACCATGTTGCTTGGGAGGGTCTGGTTGCCCTGAATAAGTGCTGCCTGGTGATGAGTAAGAGGTGTCCGTGACACACAAGTCCAGACCTTGCAACTCTGTTTTTGTTGTTTGAACTTTCTTCCCCGTTGTAGCTAGGGATCCAGCATGGAATTTAAACACTTGTGTGGTAACTCCATTCCTGCAGCCATTGTGTGGTTAAGCTCTAGCTAACGAACTTTTAACACTGGTTCCAGTAAGGCAAGACTTAGAAAACAGCAGCAGTCAACGTTTCAGGTTTTAGAATTAAAACTGTATGATTGATGTGGTTATGCAACTTAGATGCTTTTGCCCGCCTAGTCCAACTGTTGTTAAAAGTAGTCTTCATGTATGAAAAATAAAGAGATAAACGAAGGCACACCTAAGCTTAAATTAAGAAGTGATTCTTGTTTCAAAAATTACACCTACTGTGGCAGAAACTTAAAACATACACCTGTTTCAAAAGGAACTTTGCTAAAATAGAGAAACCAAAATTACACAATATTTGAAAGGCGAGAAGTGCCTGATCGTGCTTATTTTGTCTCACGCAGCCCTCTTTTTCCATGCCAATGTTTTTTGTTGCTTAGGGAGATCCTCCTGATAATGTCACAAAGAATGTCTCTCAGACCCATATAGATTATGTACACAGTGACTCGCTAAGGACAAGTTCTACTTTAAAACCTAAGTTTTGTTTTGCTTCTGAACATACTGTTTTGAATCTAAAAGTCAAGTGACTGAAAGAGAAAATACGACTAGCTCACTCCTAATTCCTAAGCCAGTTGCAAAGACACTTCTTGTGGGGAAAAATCAAGTATACTTGGAACAATTACATAATTTAAAGGAAACTACCTCACTGTTATTGCTTTGAAGAACTGTACTTGAAGTGCATACTAATTTCTTATTGGTTACCAACTACTAGTGATGTACTACATCAGTCTTATCGCTGTGCAAATATCAGATTTGCTTTTTGAATCTTTTTGTAGTCTGTGATGGTATTATAAAGAATAATTGTATACTTTTATTTATATGATGTAGAGGAATGTGAAAATGCAATCTTGTGTGCCAAATAGAAGTGAAGAAAAGCTTTTGAAATCAGAAGTTGCCTCTCATTTAAGACTTCAGTAATAATCATTTTTTTGCATTTATAAAAACTGCAACAACATAGTTATATTGTGGCTGAAAGTTTAAATATTACAAACATTGTTATCTTTGTTTGCTACTGGGGATTGAACCCAGAGGCCACACCCTCTGCCTTATTTATTTAATTAATTAATTTATTTATTTATTTTGAAACAGGGTCTTGCTGAATTGCTGAGGCTGGCCTCGAACCTGTTATCCTCCTGTCTCCACCTCCAAAGTAACTGGGATTGTTGGCGTGCACCACCACACCCAACTTGTCTTTAAATTTTAGGAAAATTGTCTGGGCCTATTTGGGGTAATTTTTTAAAGAGTTATTTGCCTGAATCATATATAGAAGTTCTATGCCACATTTATTTTCTTACAGAGGACAAGCAAATTAATAGAAGTTATACCCTATACTCCAAGCATACACTTCCTTTCAGTTCTTACCCTGTACTTTCATTATTTAACTCAATTGCCATTTTTAATCCTCTTCTCAATCAAATCTATCTTCACTTGTGTAAATCTAATTCATGCTTCAAGAACACTTATATGCCACCTCCTACATGAAGCATTCCTAATTCCCCACCCCCAACCACAACCAAGTTGTGCTTAATCTCTTTTCTGTGTGCCTTATAGCTCTTTCTGCAGCTCTCAATTAGCATAGTGACCAAGTTTTCTCTTATTTCCATATTTCGGTACCATCTCCCATTAGAACGCAAGCTTCTGGAGATCAGAGATTCCGTCTTGTTCATATTTCTTTGCACAGGTAAATACTTGATGATTAATCATTCTTGTTCAATGATGAAACCTACATTTCAAACTGTTAATTCTGTAAACATTTGTGTAACATATCGGTCTAGAAAAATCACATTAAAATATTAAATTGTGAATATCCTTTCCTACAATGGTGGTATTAAAGTATACTCTTGTGTCAAATATCTAGCACCTGACACATTACCAGTTCTGACATTGTGCTTACATGAAGACTAACTGTTTAACCATATTCAATTTAAAGTAAAGGGTTATCATGGGATTTTATTGTTTGTTGTGTTTTTTTCATTTGGTTTAGGTTTTACATCAGAATGTCTTATATAGATATCAAATTGTGATCACATACAATCCAAAGTTTGAAATTTCACTCTGCGATAAAAAGTGGGAGACATGGTTTTATTTTGTTGGCTACGGAGTTTATAGAAAATTTCCAGACCACCGAACAGGAGTAATAGCTACATTGCTTTCTGAAACAAGTGTGTCCAAATTCAAGCAAGAAGAGTGAACACACAAGCCATACATAAAGAGTGCGGGGTGTTTGAATGCCTTCGGATGCTGCAGCATCTACTTTAACTCTTAATTCCAAATTCAGCAACCCCTCAATTTCTGAAAAGTAACTAAAGTTTTCTGAATTCCAATTACTTTGATATTTTTCTTTAAGGTTTTTTTTTATCTTCCAATTATATATTGTTCTTTTAAAACCCAAGGTATATTTCAAGATATTTGGATACAAAAATAAATTGTGCATGAAAGTTACCCACCAAGCTATTTCAAAAATTAATATGTATTTACTAATTTCATTGTGTCTCTACTCTGGTCTCCACCATTGCCATCATGTAACTTGTTGAATGAAGATTTTAAAGCTTAAGAAATGCATATCATTATCCAAAAAATAGGTCAGTTATATCAAAGACTTTTGGAAACATTGAAGCCCAGAATATTCACTGCATTTTACCGGTGTGGCCAAGACATTAACGTACTGAAAACCTTCAAATTCCTTAAAAAGATTTTCTTCTCATAAATCTGTCCCAATTGTGACTAACCAAATGACATTTTTCAATATAGTGTGTCCTTTGAAATTGTTTCTAGTATGTATCTCACAGAGTTAGCTATCTTGATTATAACTGACTGCAGGCAGAATGATTCACTTTCAATACAGAGTGTTTTGTTTGTAATTTTCTAGGAAATATTGCTTCTTGACTCACCAAAGAACAGTAAACCAGAAATGCCAGCATTGTTTACCATGTTGAAAATTTTTAAATTATCTTAATGAATAGTTCTCATCTTCTGGCACAGGGCCAAATGAAACATATTTGTCTTAAAGTAGCACAAAGGTTAAGACACCAGCTATGTTTATACTTAATTTTTCTTGAAATTCATCAGACAAGAATTGAAAATGCTACCGATTCTTCTCTTTAATGTTGAACATCTAGAGTTCTCTTAGCTAATAAATTTTTTTCTTAGAATTGTATCTTTAGTTTTAGGATCTCTCATCTCTTTGAAACCACTGCAATAAGACACATGGTCCTCTTTTAGAACTTTCACATTTGAGTAAAATGAGAAAAGAGGGATTGAAGAATTTTGTAATGTGCCATCCACAAGCATTTTCAGAACTAGAAGTAAAAATGTGTATCCATCTGTAAGCCCTTCAGTTTGTCCCACACTGCTTCCCTGTCTACTGCTTCTAAGAGTGGGAACTTTGTGCCATCATGGTTAATGTTTTGACAGATTTTATCATAAACCTTGCTGTTGTAAATTCACCTTGAGCCAAAATTTAACATGTTGTAAGCTCAGAAACAGTTTTTACTGTTGGTGATCCAGAAAAGGAACAAATCAAATATGTTCTTTTGAATGATAGTATAGAGTTTAATCCCTTAAAAGTTATACATTACTTGAAATTTGGGAGAAAATCTCTTTTCTTTATGTTTAGGCCTCTAAATTGTCAGTAAAACCATACATAAACACTTTTGAGACTATTCCAAGGAAGATATAACAAAGGAAATATTGTAACATATAATTCTCACTAAATTGTATAATCAAAATATCCCTGCTTTTTAGATAAAAAGATTCTTTGCCTTAGTAATGAAGTAAAAAAATGTAAACCTTCAATGTGTGATTAAGTGATTAAAAAAGCATGGAAAAGCCACTTTGCTTCCAAATAAATTATCAGAATGCTCTTTAGTGAGACCTTATTTGATGATGTCTTTTCATCTATTATTTCATAACTACTTAGCGTATTTTCTTTTATTTAGATGCTCCCGATCATTGCCTTTCCTAACAGCCTGTAGATCTAGAATTTTTCTCTCTCTAAAACCTCTTCAATGACCATGACCATTAATATTTACTCATAAATGCATTTGTACACAGGCTCAACCATAGCACATCAGTGAAGACAAAAAGAGTTGTTACCCATCTCTTTACCCTAGAATAAATCAAATCAACAAATATTTATTGAATTAGGTCTACTATGTGCAAATAGCCCTGACTGGTCAGCTTTTAAAAGCCACCCATCTTTTCACATTAACAAATCAAAGCATTGTTATTTCAAGCATTGCAGAAGCTGCTCTCGTGTCCTTAAGGTGACAAGCGTAAGAGGACCCTGCGCTTACTTGGGGTGAAGAGAGATAAGGAAGAGAAGGCATCATGTACGTATGTGCGTATGAATTTGTGTGTATGAATGGCTATTATGTATGTATCTGTTCATATGTGCATGTATCCACGCAAAGAGAAGGAAGAATTTGAGAGTAATACTCTTTGTTAAGGTGACCTCAAAATAGGCATTCACATTCGAGTGCAGAACTTTGCTTTAAAAATATGCTCAATAGTTTGGCTAGTGGTAAGACTTATACTACCACAAAACCAAAATATATCATGTTATAATAGAAAAGTTAGACAACTTGCAGTCCCCTGTTCTACAGCCTGGATCGCCCTAAAGTCTGTTGTGAGAAGACCTCATCAATCAATAGATTTATAATGAAAGAAGTGATTTCTATATTGTTACTACAGAACGGTATTGAAGAGACCTAAATAAGATGTTAATTTTATCTTTAATAAGGGAAGCTACTTTAAAGCTCATTTTAAAGATTCTACTTGCTACTAGGAACTGATTAAAACTACCTGTAAGAGGCAAAACTTGTACACTATATTTATCTCTACTATTCATTTCATTTTGTTAATCTGTAAAATGTAAAATAATGTACTGTTTACTTGTATCAAATAATAAAATGCATTTTCTTACTGAGATATAAAAGGAAGGCTGGTGATAATTTCCAGCTTTGCCAAGTAGAATTAATCATGGCTGCTTTACATAGAAGGGATGTATATATGTTGGCCATAGATATTATCATTGACATCCTCACAGGGGATGTCTGGTGTCAACTCGAAATATTTGTTTAAGAGAACTAATTTTTAAATGTCAATTTTTGCCTCCTCTTGCTAGGCTAAGTTTAAGTTCTAATGAAAATCAAAACAGACTCTATAACCTTTTAAGCTGTAGCTTTTATCTTTCCTAAAATGTCTGAAATTAATTTTCAGGTTTTGTATGGAAAAAAATACTGTTATAGCTCTATTCAAATTGGTGCTTCTGTTATGAAATTTTCAAAGCCTACCTTGATTGCTCTGTAGTAAATTTTGGGTTTCTTATCAAATACAGTCTTTCTCTTCTGCTAGAACCATCATATTGGACTTCTTAAACATAGTAACCACTTTCAATGTGGAACTACTTACCTTGGTTTGGTATCTTTCATTTATTTTCTTGATATATTATAATTAATATCTTTTGATATCTTCTAAATAAAATTGCACATGGATGATCCAGATCTAATGCCTATGTTCATGAAGAAATACTATCTTTAGAGTTGTTTCTAATTCTCACTTCATCTTTCCTCCTCTTGTGACCAGAATTCCTAATCCTGAGACCCTCTCACCTAGGACCTAGCCTGGATTCACCTGCCCCCTTGTGGTGTTCTATCCAAAAAGTTAATTAATTGCTGAAATTTGGATTTGGTGTTACATAGCCTGAGAAGAGAAGCTCTGTTATCCTCATTTAGCAGTCCAGGGTTGGAACAGCCTTGTTCTGTTAGTCACTGGTTAACATACAAAGATGGAAGGCATTTATTTTTTTTATTTTGAATTCAGAGCACAAGAAGGAAATTGGGCACTCCAAAGAAATGAGTCGCTTGCAATAAATGATGATGCTTCATTTTTTCTAGAATTCATATTAGTGACCTGTGCATTGATAAATTGAAGAGGTGTTTCAAAAGTTCTCCAAATAAAAGCAACTTTTATTCAAGTTTATTCTATGTCAGCAGCCCCTTTTTTTAGTGAGGGAGGGAGGAGGGGAGACTGCTCTTCTATTTTATTTAAATTGTAAGTAGATTTCCTTAGCCTTTGATCAAGGATGAATCTATAAATATAAAAATAAACCAAATATTGTATAGTGTATGGTCAGATGTGTTTGATAAGCTTGATACAGATAGGTCTGTGTTGCTCTCTACAAAAGGAATTCCTTCTTTACCTGCCACAGGGCTAACTTTCACCCCTTTAATTGAAGTTGAGAGGATTTGCACATGGCAAAGGAATATATATGTTCAAAAATTTGCCTACTCACAAATTCAGAGACACTACAAGATTAAGGACTTAAGACTTAATAATGAATAATGTTAAAATGAAAGAAAGGGAATAGGAAAAGAAGAGTACTATTCACATAAAGAAATAATTCATCCTTCTTAAGGAGAGGAATTAGATTGATAAACTATTATTGTTAGCAAGACCTCAAGTAAAAATTTCAAAGCTCTCTTTTTTTCGGTTAACTGTAGAATATTTTAGCAGAAAAGAATAGCTCTTTCCACGTGGTTCCACCTCCTGCCCCAACCCCCACCCCAGCCTGGTTGGACTGAGGAATGGTGCTAGTCTGTGACCTCTTAAACATCCAGTCACCTCACCTGGGAGGAGAAGAAGAAGCAGGATGCAGGCTTTGATGCAGCTACTTGTAGGCCAACTCCCAAATAATCTACCACTGCTTTGCACTTTCTCTTAGGTTTGTAACAATTGACCTCCTAACAGGTTCCCAGAAATACCAGTTGAAATTCTGGCAGGCTTACCTCACCTCTTTGTCCTTCCAAAGTACATAAATGCTAAACTGTGTTCACAGTGAGGAAGGGAGAGTCATTCCAAGGAGACTTTAAAAATCAAGACCCTTTCAGCTCCCGACAGAGTCCCAGCCATCCTCTCCAGAGGCATAAAGTGTGTCCCTGTGCCCTTGGCATAATTTCTCCTGCCTGGATTAAGCACAGGTGACTGAAAGTCTGCCTTATCTCCACAGGGCATTAGTCACTCTATAAAAGTTAAATTTATTATGAAATGCTTTGTGTGTGTTAACATACATCTTCTCTGGGAAGCTGGAAACAAAGGCACTGTCCTTCAAGGCTCCATAAGGGGAAACACATCCTCCTTCGGAATTTAACCTTAATTTGAACCAAGATCTGTGAAAGAAAAGCACTTTAGTGTATTGTTCCCCTGCTCCACCCTTCTATCCCCTTATCTAAATGGAGTTACTGTTGCTTGGTGTTTTTTAACTCTTTCCATCCCAAATCTTGCTTTCCTGAGTTTAAAATGTATCTTAGAAAAGAAACACTGAGATTATTGTGACTTTACTTTAGGAATGAGTGATCTGTGTAATACATTCATTCTGATGTCCTTATGTTTGTACATCTTCATGGTTCATTTTGTTATTTTAAGGTACACTATAAAGAATATTTTATTTCCTGAAAATTTTATTTCCTGAAAATCTTTTCCAAGATTCTCTAACTAGCAAACACTGTCATATATGCACAGTTTAACTTTATTAGAAATAGAGAATTATTTGAAATAAGAAAAGTTTACATTAGTAATGGTGATGAGTTACTATTTGGAAGACCAGGTGTGGGAGAGGGGCTACTAAGGATTGAACCCAGAGGCATTCTACCTCTGAACTACACCACCAGCCCTTTTTATTTTTTCTTTCAAAACAATTTTTTCTTGCTAAGTTGCTGAGGGCCTCACTAAGTTGCTGAGTCTGGCCTCCAACCTACAACCTGCCTGTCTCAGCCTCCCAAGTACTGGAATAACAGGCATCTGCCACTGTACCTGGGTCATACTTTTCCTTTTTAACACAGGTATATTTTTTCCCAATAAATAGTTTTAGCCATGTCAAATATTTAGTCCCCATGGGCAGCTGTGATTTGGTGTGGTTGGATGTGGTCTTACACTCTTTCCTGTCCTCTTCCAGGGGGTGCTCCATGATTTGATCCATGGGACATGACCATAGGCGAGCTTCCATGAACTCCAGTCATGTATATTTTCTATGGTTAGTGAAATTGTTAGTAATACCTTCATATAATGTGATAGTGTTATTTGAACTGTTTCCTTCTAACTATTATGTCATTGTACGTGTGTGTGTTACTAGGGAATGAACACAGGGACATTCTACTTCTGAGCTATACCCCCATACCTATTTTATTTCATTTTGTTTTAAAACAGGGTCTCACTAAATGGTTGAGGGTCTTGCTAAATTGCTGAGGCTGGTTTCGAACCTGCAATCCTCCCACCTCAGCCTCCCAAGTACTGGAATTACAGGTATTCACCACCACATCTGGCTTATAAGACCAACTTTTAACCTCTGTTTTCTTTGAGTCTGTTTACAACATCTTTGTAATGCTTCCTATGCATCTAAAGTCCATAGATGCCACAGTGTGCCTTTTCAAAGGCAAAAGCAAAACGCCTATTGTTGCTCCCCACCATAATAGCCCAGTTGTTTATAACATTCAAGGAAAGCATTCCAAAAGGACAATATTTTAATTTGACATTTAAAAACTATTGCTTACATGAATGATAAGTTTTTTTAATAGCACCTAACATCAAACTTATAATCATACAAATGATTTTTTCTTTCTTGACTTTTGTTGCATTAAAGAAAATTCACAAACTAAATTGTAATATAAGCTTAGATATTTATTTAAATTGTAATATAAGCTTAGATTTTTAGCCGGGCGTGGTGGCGCATGCTTGTAATCCCAGTACTTTGGGAGGCGGAGACCGGAGGATCCGGGTTCTCAGCCAAACTCAGCTCTCTTTCTCTCTCTCTCTCTCTCTGTCTCTCCCTCTCTCTCTACTTAGTGAGGCCCTCCGCAACTTCGTGAGACCCGGTTTCAAAATAAAGTATAAAAAATAGGGCTGGGGGTATAGCACGGAGGTAGGATGCCCCAGGTTCAATCCCCGGTACTGAAAAAAAAAAAAGAAACATGATTTTTAAGTTTATCTATACTAAACTCCTCTCAAAATAACCATCCTCAACATTATTAAATTGAAAACATTTTAGCAAAAGAAAAAAGAAGAAACAAAAGGAAAAACATTTCCAAACTTCTTTGGACACATATTTTATTACCTTATAGTCTATTTCATTTCAATGATAATATTGAAATTGCTTTGATAGATTTTTTAAAAATATGGAACAAGCCGGGCGTGGTGGTGCATGCTTGTAATCCCAGTACTTTGGGAGGCGGAGACCGGAGGATCCGGGTTCACGGCCAGCCTCAGCTCTCTCTCTCTCTCTCTCTCTCTCTACTTAGTGAGGCCCTCCGCAACTTCGTGAGACCCGGTTTCAAAATAAAGTATGAAAAATAGGGCTGGGGGTGTAGCGCAGAGGTAGAATGCCCCTGGGTTCAATCCCCGGTACCGCAAAAAAAAAAAAAATGGAACAAAACTTAATACATATAGAACATTAGATCATTTATCACAAGTAATATCATATCAGAGTATTGCTATTTCCCACCTCAGCCCCACCTATACACATTGGTTCCACTCCAACTAGCCCTCATATGACAATCCGTGAAGCCTAATCTCTACCACTTGTTAGCACTTGATTCTATACTGCCATTGTTATTAAAATTTCTAAACATATTAGGTTTCTTCATACAAATTACAGACTCACAGGGAACAATAATGAGTTGATAGTTTGAATGCTCTATTTCTTAGATTCTAAATTCTTTGTTTTCTGAACTTCACACTGCATTTGATATGAATTTGATACAAACTTTCTTAAAAAAAATACCTTGGACCTCTTGTGTTTTTGGTAAATACTGCTCCAAAACTTTTTTTTTTTTTTTTTGCGGTACCGGGGATTGAACGCAGGGGCGTTCTACCTCTGCGCTACGCCCCCGGCCCTATTTTTTTTATACTTTTTTTGAAACCGGGTCTCACAAAGTTGCAGAGGGCCTCACTAGGTAGAGAGAGAGAGAGACAGGGAAAGAGAGAGAGAGAGAGAGAGAGCTGAGGCTGGCCGCGAACCCGGATCCTCCGGTCTCCGCCTCCCAAAGTACTGGGATTACAAGCGTGCGCCACCACACCCGGCACGCTCCAAAACTTTTTAAGGATGATTTTGGATGAATTCTTCATGGCATATGTAGCTGCTTCTATAGTTACATCATTCATTAGTGGTCCTACTGAAATATTTTTCATGAGAGCAAAAGGATCAAAATAATAGATGAACAAGATAATGGTAGAAGTGAAAGTAGTTCAGTATAAAGGTAAAAGGTAGGTGTTAAAAAGAACTGAAGAAAAGAGTGGAAACTGTGAGCTTTGCAGATGGCAGGAAGAAACAATTGGGCAATAGTTGAAATCAGGAAGCAAAAGAAAGAAAGAACCAAAGACAACTTCAAACTGCCATGTGCATCAATGTTGGTAAATCCTAAAGTATTTGCAAATTGGATTTTTAAAAAAGAGATTGACAGTGATATGTTTATAAAAATGTAAGAGTGTTTTTTACATGTTAAATTTCAAAGATGTGAGGATTTGACAAAACAGAATAATACAACACCAAGCTTCTTTATTGACCATGAGCAATATTACTTAATCATAAGCTATATTACTAAACTAAGCCACATTACATAAAATTATGAATAATAAATTTGTTTATGTAAGGTATTTATTTTAATTGGTTCTCCTGTATCTTTGAATCCCATAGGAGAGGCTTAAAAACAGCTAAGTCAATATAGTCCTTACCCAATGAAATTACAATATGATAGAGTCACAAGAAGTATGGCAATGGGGCTCAGTGGTAGAGCACTTGCCTACCATGGCTGAGGCCTTCAATTTGATCCCCAGCACCGCACAAAATAAAAAGTTGGATAATAAACTGTGGCAATGGGTGAGGGTTAGGGGATAAGAGGACCAATTGTAAAACATCTAAGCCTTAATCATATATTAATCATTTAATGATTTACAAATATAGTTAATGTGCAGTACAAGGAAAGATGAAAGTAATGTTCTCAGAGGAAATGTTCCTCTCCTGGTATTTATTTATTTATTTATTTATTTATTTATTGGTACTGGGGATTGAACCCAGAGGCATTCTACCTCCAAGTTATACCCCCAGCCTGATTTTATTTCTTATTTGGAAACAGGGTCTCACTAAGTTGTGGAGGGCCTCGTTAAGTTGCCGATCCTCCTGTCTCAGCCTCCCAAGTACTGGGATTACAAGGGTACGCCACCACGCCCGGCTTATTCATTTATTTATTTATTTATTTATTTATTTATTTATTTATTGGCAGTGGGGATTGAACCAAGGGGCATTCTACCTCCGAGCTACACCCCCAGCCCTATTTTATTTTTATTTTGAAACAGGGTCTCACTAGCTTAATGAGAGTCTCACTATTTGCTGAGGCTGTCCTCAAATCTGCAATCCTCCTGTCTCAACCTCCCAAGTACTGAGATTACAAGAGTGCGCCACCACGCCTGGCTTCCTAGTTATATTTAAATCCTCAGGACAGTTTATATTCTGATTATATTGAGAAATCTTCAGTATTTTTTCTACAAGTATGTTTTGCAAAGAGGATGGAAAGAGATAATGAGGGAATGTTATTATTTGTCTTATTAGTAATTCCATCAGTACCATCCCTGGTGCTGGGGAATACCACGTTGAATAGGACAGTCTCTGACCTCATGAACATCACAATGCAGTAGGAATAACATAGCTGCCAATAATTATAATACAGTATGGTAGATGCCATACTAGAGATAGGCTCAGAGTGTTTGGGCAAAACAGGTGAAGGGGGATCTTGCCATGTCTATAAGATTAAGGAAGGCTTCCCAAAGGAGATGGTGTTTGAGCTCAATGCCATTGGGATTGGCAATTAAGGAGTCTTTGGTGACTTTAATCGGAGTGGTTTCTACTGAAAGGAGAGACAAAATTCAGATTGCAGTGAACCTAGAGATGAATGTAGAAATGGAGACAATGGATATAGATTGCTTCCCCCAGGAAATCACTTTCTAACTGTTCTTATTTGCTGCCTCTGAAAAGACTTTAATGAAGAGTTTTATAATTCATAGCACAGTTATATGCTGACGGATGGTAGCAATGGGTTTTTACCCCTGGGTGTTAATGAATAATCACCTTCCGCGTGTACAATGTCAATGACATGAATTCTTCCAGCAAGAACCTTAGCACTTGAAGTAGGGCTATATGTGCACTTCTGAACTATAAATTTCTTTGATTCCCAGTTCTTCTATTCTTTTTTCCCTATTCTGGGGCTTCACCATCTCAGTTTCCAAATGCACATTACTACCTCACTTAGCTGGTGACTATACTACAACTTCCTTCATACTACAACTTCACTTAACCTCAGTTAAGACTTCCTTCTTTCAATCCATCTACATGTGTTGCCTTTGAACACAGATTCAGATTATATTCCTTTTGAATTTTCTTTTTTTCCAGTGGACACTATAAAATTGTCTCATACTAACACACTTCAATATCTTCCCTAATCTTCCATTTTCTATTTGCCAACAATCTTTGGCCTAAAATGCCTTCTGCCTCCAGAACATTCCACCCCTTCACTTCCATCTGTATAGTT
Source organism: Glis glis (assembly GCA_004027185.1). Lineage (NCBI taxonomy): Eukaryota > Metazoa > Chordata > Mammalia > Rodentia > Gliridae > Glis > Glis glis. The sequence goes on along the minus strand of PVJS01016584.1, from coordinate 1,303 downwards.
TGCTATCACTCCAGCTCTCTGGAATCCAGCTTAAAATTCACTTTAAAGAGTTTTTATTTTTATTAACCTAGATTTGTGTTTCTTTCCTACATATTGTTCAACTACTATATTAATTTGAATCAAATACACATGTATCTAACTTTCCTCTCTAGGAGGGTCCTCCACTTTGAGCATTACCTAATTGGAATCGTATTATACCCAATGGGAATCCTATACACTGAGCTGTATTGTAAGTGTGAAGGTTTGCTCTTCATCATGATATTAATCTGTGGTTTTCTGCCCTTTAGGTAAAACAAACATACTAGAATAAGTAGTCCCAAGATCTTCAACTCTTCTAGAATTACAATATATAACCAGATGATCTTTATTGACTAATCAACCAAAGTTTACAGAAAAATAAATGCTACAATAGCCATGACCTTGAATATATCCCATCCCATAAACTATGGATGAGAAACTGAATTTGGAGTCTGAATAGAAGGTCATTAAAAAGACCTCATAGAAATCACCATGACCTGATGGGTAGGATATAATAAGAGGGAATTTTCTGCTTCTGGCTATAACAGAGTTGCTAGAATCAGATTAATTCACTCGCTGGGAATAACTATAAAACTTGGACAAAACACAAAGCAAAACAAAACCTGAAACTTCTGAGAACAACCAGTGCAGCCAAGACCTGAGGCCCAGATCCTGGAGGGAAGGAAACACGCTGGGTATGCCCCAAGCTCACGGCTGTGTTGTCCCTTTGGGGTATTTGCTGATGCAAGGATTGGGGCATAGAGGCATAAGAAGTGCAATGATCCTGAGTTTGTGGAATTTCACAGGGCTGAGGAAATTAAAAGGATGGAGTTGTTCTGAGGCAAATTAAGCAGCTATGCCATGAGGGGGCACTTCGGACAGATGAGACCAACATTCTACATATAGTTCTCTCTTGAGGTATTTTCTGATTTCTAAGAGGTCAGACTCAAGACAAGACACAGAAAAACAAAGTAAAGAACACTCACTAAGAAGATAAAAGGCAAAGGAGAATATTTGTCAGTCCCATGATACCAAGGACACAAAAATTGGAGTGCAAGCCTCACCAAAGAGGGGAGACAACTTTTGATACAGACCCTGAAAAAGCTATGCTATGGGAGTGAGGACAAATCATAAATACCCAGCCTCAACTATATCAAAGTAAAAGTCCCATACTTGGGAGGCCAAGACAGGAAGATCACAGTTTCCAGGATAGCCTCAGAAACATAATGAGACTCAACAACATAACAAGACCCTGTTTCAATTTTTTTTTTTTTTTTTTTTTTTT
>PVJS01016583.1:0-37299 GCA_004027185.1 Glis glis | reverse complement strand
GTTTCTCTCTCTCTCTCTCTCTCCTTAGTGAGGCCCTCTACAACTTCGTGAGACCCGGTTTCAAAAAAAAATATAAAAACTGGGCCGGGGGAGTAGCGTGGAGGTAGAATGCCCCTGGGTTCAATCCCCGATACCGCAAAAAAAAAAAAAAATTTAGGGCATTAAAGGTCTATTATTACAACCTTAAAAATGAAATAAATTTTCAATAAAAGAGCTGGAACAGAAAAATATTAAAATTTCATGGCGGAAGAAAGAAGAAAAGCAGGGTCTTACAAAATGACCTGCAAGCAAATGCAATTCTGCAAAATGAGAAAAATCATCAGTAACAAAATGCAGGCCTTTAAACCTCTAAAGATGCCAAAATCAAGATGTATTTCAGGCAAGTTTGGAAAATAAAGATATAGCAGCCAGCAAAGAGCAATAAACAACAGCAGTAAAGAGTGAAAATGAACAGAAGACAAAGAGAAGCACTTAGAAAAAGAAAAGTAATGAGGAGAGGAAACCAGCTTCTATTTCCTGGATCCTAGCCAATGGGCTCACACTCCACCACTGGAAGTGGAAAAATAAAGCAGGAAATACCTCCAGGGTGAAGGAGCCTGTCAAGGAATCTGGACACACAGACATCCTGAGCAAGTTTCTCACCCAGGAAGTCTGATTACAATGAAGAACAGAGAACCCACACAGTAAACAAAAATAACTATCGATACTTGCTCCCAAGGAGCTTATAGTAATTAATATTTTTTAAATCAAAAAAGCTATTAAGCTGGGCATGGTGGCACACACTTGTAATCCAAGAACTTAGGAGGCTGAGACAGGAGGATCGCAGGTTCAAAGCCAGCCTCGGCAACTTAGTGAGGCTCACAGTAACCTAGTGAGACCCTATTTCTAAATAAGAAATAAAAATGGGCTGAGGGTATAGCTTGGAGGAAGAATGCCTCTGGGTCCAATCCCCAGTAACCCCCCAAATGCCATTAATAGGGAAGCCATAACTAAAATTAGAAAGGTGTCCTATAGGGAACTCCTAGTGGAAAACTCTGGCAACTTTCTCAGGCTCACTGTGCCTCAGTTTGTTTCCTCCTCTGCAAAATGGGGGGGGGGCACTATATACTTCACAGGTGGGTGGGAGTAGAGATACTGCTTCATCAGACATTGTGAACACAGGTCTGGCACAGAACAGACGCTCAATTATCATCACTGTAGTTACCAAAGCAGGGCCAAAGCAGAATCTAGAGTTCTCACGCACGAATGTAGGCCAGAATGCTTCCCTAGGTCAAGTGTGACGGTTTTAAAAATCACCAATACTTGAATGTGGAATAGGAATCTGAATGCCTGTGGTCTGGGGCAACACAAGCTCAGTGATGAGAACTGCCCTGATAACCGGAGACTTAGGTCTACATGGCCTCTCGTGGCCTCTCCAATGCCAAGCAGCAGGCATCGTAAGTCACACTGCTGAGCACGAGGAGACCCAACGAAGAAAAGATTCAAAAAACAACCACCATCCTGAACACCAACACTGCTCTGCCAGGTACCTTTCACGTACAATCTCCCCTGACCGCCAAGATGGGCCTGGAAGGATGTAGGCTTTGTACACTGTACCGCCCCTGCTTTATCACCCAGGAAGATGTCTTCTAGCCGACCTGCCTCTTGACCTGTGAAGGACCAAAGCGACGCCATGACAGGCTTCAGTTAAGGTTTTAAATAGAATAGGCCTAAGTATCTGTTTTTCTAGAAGTTTCTGTTTCCCATAGCTTATTGCCCCAGACCCTGCTGAAATCATTGAATGTGATAATCTGATTCTACCCCAGCAACAGCCAGTTGCTGAGCACACCCTGGTCTGGAATTTCCAGACCACAGGGAGAGGTCACTCTGACTGGAGGTAGGGAGCCCCCTCCCTTCCAGCACACTCTTAAAACAGACACCGCGGACCTGACCAATCAGCTTAAAGGTCACCTTATATGGCCAATGCTTCCCTAATGAGGACCCTCACCTAAGATGCGAAAATTAGACCAACCAGAGAACGCCAACAAGCTTATGTTTTAAACTAACCTATCAATGTAAAGGTGGGGTGGGCTGCCTCCTGAAGAGATAAAAGCTTTGTTCTCCAGGAGCAAGGGGCTTCTCTCGGTGACCACTGCGTTGGTACACGTTAGGAGCCCAAGCTCTCAAGCTCGAGCTTGAATAAAGGACCCTTGTGTGCTTTGCATCGGAATCGGCTCCTGGTGGTCTTTGGTGGGATCACGAACTGGCATTTCACCTGAGGTCCAGAACTCTTGCTAGACCACACTGTCCACCCCACAGGGACTGATGGCCTGCCCCACAGATGTGGACCTAGCAGCTCTGCATCCAGGGACATTGGGAACCCACTAGATTAAAAGAAAAAAAAATTCAAAAGACTGATCCACTCACAGAAATAAAGATGGCTAATTAAAGAAATGCTTTCCAAAAAGGTTAGATAGCAAGGAAAGGAGAATAAGGTATATTTTGACAGAGAAAAATCAATTCGGCCAAAACTAAGACTTTCCTTTCTTCTCCTCCCATAGCTAATGGAACACCCAGTAAGTATTCATTGATGCGCAGATGCTGCCCTGGGGGCCGGGGATGCCAGCAGAGGCCTCTGTGACCCTCCCCTCAGACAGACACTGAGTGAACAGGAAACTGCTGTGAGTGCTGTGAACTTGTGCTACATGGTACACGGAGGCAGGTCATCAAGAGGCCCAAGTCTGAGAGGTCGCAGGAGCACGTTCAAAGCCTGGTATACCCAGGCTCTAAAAGACCAGTGGGGCAGGAAGGTAGTCAATAGAGAAGAGCTGAGAGGAAGGCAGGGACCAGATTGCTGAGGGCCTTGTGAACACACAGATTGCACACTTTCACACTCTTCTAAGAGAATGGACTCTTCACAGATCCCACTGGAGGAAGACATCATTTGATTTGCATCTTAAACCGTTACTGTGCCTGCAGTGTAGAGGCCTAGAGGGCATAAAATGGACTTTTTCTGTCAAACAGAAACTTCCCAATGTTCTTTGCCACAACTTGCAAGTGAGACACTTTACTCTGCGACCCAGTACATACACACGTATGCTCACACACATGGCAGCGTACGAGAGGCAGGCCAGCAGCCTGGACAGGAGCCCTGGCATTCACTGCGACCCTAGGCTAGCTGTTCAACCTCCCAGAGCCTCAGATCCCTCATCTGTAAAACAGTGATAATAATAACAGTACCTACTATATAAGTTGTTAGGGGGAAATAAATGAGTTAGTATATATAAAGCTCTTCTTCTGTAAAACTAGTATACAAATACAACTCTCAAAAATAAAACTTAACATTACAATACCACGTGGACTACACTCTATATTGTTTTCCATTCTACTGCTTTTTCTTTCTGTATTTTTGAAATGCTAAGAAAGACCCTCTAAATTAGTTTCAGAACCAGTAACAAGGGTCGTGACCTCCAGGTGAAGATGATGGCTTGGGCCTGGGTGATGACAACTGAGGGGAGAGGCAGAGGGCAGCTGCTGCCACCACCCAAATCCAAGCCGAGAGGACTTGGTAACTACCTGGATACAGGGGGGAGGAGAAGAAAGCATCAGACAGTCTCGAGCCTCTGGATTGAGGATGGTGCCATTTTTGAGATGGGGACTCCAGGGGAAGGAGAGGAGGAAGCCTGACTTTCAATCTAGACTTTCTACCTGGAGGAGGATTTGGGTGCAGGTGACAAAAGGAACGCTGGCTTCAACACGTCCCCAAGCAGGCACTACTCAGAGGCCTCACACCACAACTCCAGGCACTAATCAAGAGTGCTCTTGTCCAGACTGTGCTCAATGAGGTGGAGGGCCTCTGAACCGAGGACAGCACAAGTGGCTGACAGAGGACTGGGGATCTGGGGCTCCTGCCAAAGTCTTTCCTTATCTACCAACATAAAGCACTAATCACATTTAATTAGAGTCAGTGTGCCCATCTGTTTCCTCTACTAACCAAGCTGCTTCAGGGCAGAGACCACCCCGTCTCATTCATCTTTCTATTCCCCAGCACCCCCTAGCACACTGCCCTGAACACTGCCTGTAGTAGGTGCTCAATAAAGATCTGCTGGATGAGTGGCCACAACTCAAAACAGCGAAACTCCCAAGTAGTCCATTTCCAGTGCAGAAAATTAAAATAGGGTGAAGCGAATGGGAGGGAAGGAGGCAGAATCTGTTATGAGAATTCTGATAATTTAAGGCTGCAGGTCAACAAAAAGCCAATGGCTCATAATGAAAATGAGAATGTGAAGAAAATGTTACGCTCTGTGCAATGGGCATGGACCTCCATCATAACGGTCAGAAGCACAAAGCAGATCTGGGATGGAATCTGGAAGATGAAAAGGAAAATAAAACAGAAAAATTAAACTACAAATACATATGCGTATGAGTGCACGCGTGCACAGGCACACACATAAAGTTTGGTGCCTTCCAGGGATCACCCTAAATGCTTCACTCTCCACATTGCTTCCCTTGCTACATTTGCATCAGCTCTATGCCTTCTCCAGGAAGCCTCCCTGTTCCCACCCCTCTGCCACCCTCCACAGGCCAGCCACCAGGTATGTTACCTCTTTTTCCCATATGTACATGATTTATTTCTCCAGTAGACAGAAACGGTGTTACATACATTTTTATTCACTCTACTTTCACCCCTTGCACAGAGGAGGGACACAAGCATAGTTGATTAATTCATTTGATATTGATTCATTGATTTTGGCATTAAAGACCAAATGCAGATTCAAAATTTCTAGACTCACCCATTAGGTGCAACCATTTCTGAAGCTACCATTTTTCATAGTGATAGTTGCATGTGTTGAGCACCTACCCTCCTACCAAACACAGCTGAGGAATTCAATCACCTCCTCTCCTGCAATTCTCAGTCATTCCCATTTTACAGGTGACAAGATGAGGCTCGAAGAGACAACACAGTTTGGTAAATGGCAATACCGGCATTCAAACCCTAAGCAATTTAATTCCAAAGCCAGATAAATGTGCAATTATTATAAAATTTTAGCACCATTACCCCTGTCACAGAAACATGAAGAACAGCCTATCTGATGTGGAGGCAGCGCTCTCCGCTCCCCAGGACATAATTAAGACTAAACTCAGAAAAAGCTTTTTTAGGCTAGGAAAGGCCACAATTTATCAAGAGCCATTCATTCATTTCCTACAAATACATAACTCAGCTCAAGCAACTCTGCGATTAAAACAAAAAAGAATGTGCTAACAGCATTATTTGTTTTTGAAAGAATGTTTAATGCAGTAAGAAAATCAATGGTGTTCAGGACAATCAAATCACTAGTGTCAGGTGGTTAATAAAAGCATCACAAAACTTGTGACAGCCTCCCCATTACAGTCCCCCCAAGTTGTCATGTACATTTCATTTGATTATCTAAGTAATTGTGAGACGATTACATGTACCCACTGTGCACATGAGGAAAAAGGGGAAGTTCAATGAGTCACCAAAGGTCACCATGTCTACCACTTAGGACCCTTGGTTATAAGTAAGAAAACAAAACACCTCTGCTTTACTGAGGCAAAAGAGAAACTCTACAGTAATAAAAGCAGCCGGCAGGCAGAGGTCTCAGGTGAACACATTCCCTCTGCCTGCAGCTTCCTAGGACCCCACAGCAGGCTGTGGCCACCAGAGCTCCAGACCCCACCCCCACCCTGGCTCTCAGACCTCAAGTTCAACATTCAGGGACAAGAGCTTGCGGTAATATCCGCTATGCCTCTGTGCCCCTCTCCAGCCCCATCCCAGGTAGGTAGGATGGCAGGAACAATAGGGCAGCAGCACCTCCCTCTCCCTCAGATCCTCTCCCCTCTCCAAGGTAGAGCCCCTTTTCATATCTCTGATGTGGCTGAGGGGTCCAAACCCAGTTCCGCACTTTGCCTTTGTAATTTCTACATGGAGGCTGCTTCATGCTCACTTTGATACAGAATATCCATATTCTGATGTCTCTGTAGAAACTGGTTAGAGAGGCTCCATTTTAACATCTATTTATTACATGATTGCAATCACTGCCTTGGATGCTCTTGAGACTCCCGGGTCCTCAAAATAAATTTTTCCTTTTACTTAAAAAAAGAAAGAAAATTCTGGCAGAGCCCTAACTGGTCCAGTCAGGTCAAGGAGGAGCTGGGACATAGGGAACCAAAACCATATGTGGTATGTCCCAAGAGTGGATGGGGGAAAGAAGTATCCCCAAAGAAGGGGGGCTGGAAGTCCCCAAAGAAGCAAGGGGACAAGGCAAATAAAATAAGTGAAGTCCTGTATACACAACTGCTAGCCCTGCTCTTCAGACCCAAGTCAGTGATCATCTGTCTACACCACAGTCCACATTATTTTGGCACTAAACTGTGAAGCACCAACAGTAAAGAATGACAGAACATAATACGGTGCTAATTGTGCAATAAAGATGTTTAGTGCAAGCAGAATTAGAAAAGAGATCAACATACCCATTTACATCCTAGTAGTATCCTAACATTAGAGATCTCTATTCCACAACTGTGTGCTGATCAAGAAGAAATAACTATTTCTTTACCAGTGAAATCAAACTGGCCTTCCCTTCCTCGATGAAAGCCTCTCTTGCTGTGGGTCCAGGCTTCCTCGGTCCTCTCTCTGCTGCAGGTCCACCTGGGCCCAGGTGATGATGAAGTCCTTTCTTCCAAGGAAGAAAGTAGGAATCAGAACACAAAACAAGCCTATCAAGCTAAACCTAGTAGCTCAGTTTCCTGAAAATACTGGGAGGTTAACAAAAGAAGCAGGCACGACTCAGTGTGTGCCCAACGCTGACTCCCAACACCAGGTCCAAAGGAGAGAGGGCCAAGTGCACAGCAGGCAGCTCAGGAGAGCTGGGCAGGGGTGCTGGCCCTGGGGAACCGTAAGACTGCCAGGGTTTCTTCTTTATTTAATCACTTAACAAGCCCTATGATCTGCCGGGCACTACCCTAAGTGCTTTACAAGCAGTCTGTTTTAGTTGGTAGAAATGAGCTCTCACAAATTTCATGAGCTGCACACACTTATGGTGACTTCTAAAAAGAGTCTAGAGAAAAGGATTTGTTTTCTTCTTTTCTCAAAGGTCTACCCTAACCTAGAGGCTGATTTCAAGCCCTATTTGTCCAGTTCCAGCATTCTGCTTCTCTCCCTGAATCCACTCCATTCTTTCTTCCCACAGACCTGAGATAAAGGTTAGTATATAGGCAATTAGTGTGCCCAGTTCTTTATACTCATTATCTCACCTGATTGTCAAAGCAACCTTAACAGCGAAGGGTTGCTTCTACACCCCCTTTACAGAAGAGGATAATGGGCTGAGAGGGGAGGTGACTCGTGCCCACAGGGGCTGAGTGACAAGCCAAGATCCCAGCTCCTGCCTGCTGACTCCACACTCCCTTCTGTACCCACATAAAAGTGCCTTGCCACAGAGCGATTCCTGTACAGTCACTTTAAAGGCTCCCCTTAATAAGAACATATATGGCTGCTGCCCTTTCAAGATTTTTTGAGGTGAAACTTATATAACATACATTAATCACTTAAATGTATATAATTCAGTGACATTTAGGTATTCACAATGGTGTGCTACCACCATCTCTATCTAGTCCCAAAACATTTTCATCACTCCAAAGGAAAACCACTAAGCTGTCAATCCCCACCATCTCCTCCCCCCAGCCCCTAGCAACCAATCATTTCCTTCTATCTCTGTGAATTTACCTATTCTGGATATTTCACATAAAATGAAATTATACAGTATGTGGCCTTTTGTGTTTGGCTTCTCTCAGCTATAGCATAATGTTCTCAAGGTTTATCAATCTGTACTTCATTTCTTTTTATTGCTGAATTATATCCTATTGAATGGATATACCACATTTGTATATTATGAATTCAACTGTGGAAACTTGTGTTGTTTCTACTCTTTGGCTCTCATAACGAGTGCTACTGTGAACATTCATTTACAAGGATTTACATCCCTATTCTCAATTTTTAGGAGTACAAAGCTAGGATGGAATTGCTGGGTCCAACAGTAATTCTGTTTAACTTTTTGAAGAAACATGCTCCTTTGTTTGTTTATTGTTGTGCTGTTGCTTGTTTGTTGTGGTACCCCTGGGAATTGAACCCAGAGGCATTCTACCTCTGAGCTACACCCCTAGTCCTATCTTATTTTTTACTTGGAAACAAGGTCTCTCACTAAGTTGTGGAGGGCCTCGCTATAAGTTGCTAAGGCTGGCCACGAACCTGCAATCCTCCTGTCTCAGTCTCCCAAGTACTGGGATTACAAACATGAGCCACACACCTGGCGAAATATGCCCCTTTAAAATAGTTTTTTTTTAATTTCAAATTCCATGAAGAAAAGCCAAAAGGAAAATGAAAGTAAAATACAAACCCATAGTGAAATCTAAGTGGTTTTAAAATTTTTTTCTAGTCTCATCCCACTTTTTAATAAATTCAAGTTTTGGCAGAAAGAACACAAACAATGAGACAGGAGGATTTCAGGTTCAAAGTCAGCTTCAGCAACTTAGCGAGGTCCTTAGCAACTTAATGAGACCCTGTTTCAAAATAAAAAGTAAAATAGGGCTGGGAGTGTAGCTCAGAGGTAGAATGCCCCTGGGTTCAATCCCTAGTACCACACACACAAAAAAGTATTCCTAATCAGGTCTAAACCATCAGCAGTACTTTAAGAATGACTGGCTAGAAACTTAGCCTGAGACCATGGGAAAGAGAAGCAAGTAAAGAACCAAAACAGGGCGCACACATGCCCTCCTTCTACATCTGGTCTCTCAGCAGCTTTTATGAGGCTCATAATCACAGTGATCGTAACTAGGAGAACAGCGGCAAGATAGGAATGCTGACGGACTGTTCCAAAAGAGGATGCATCGGTGCCTTTCAATTAAGTGAAGAAGCCAGGCGTGGTGGCACACGCTTGTAATCCCAGTACTTGGGAGGCTGAGATAGGAGGATCCCAGGTTCACGGCCAGCCTCAGCTACTTAGTGAGGCCCTCTGCAACTTAGTAACACCCTGTTTCAAAATAAAAAATAAAATAGGGCTGGGGGTGTAGCTCAGAGGTAGAATGCCCCTGGGTTCAATCCCCAGTACCACACACACACACACACACACACACACAAAAAAAAAAAAAAAAAAAAAAAAACTTAAAAAGAAAATAGTTCTCTGAAGAACAAAGTAAACTACGAATGACAAGACGACTCACTCTTCTTATACAAGCAAGACACTGACAAAACAGGGACAGGTGGCAATTCAGGTAACAGGCAGGTGAGTTGGCAGCATTCGCTGGGCAGGTGTTTCAATTAGGCAGGAAGTGGATTGAAAACAACTCAATTAATTCATTGTGCATGCCTGTCCAGGAGAAACAGAAGATAAGCCTAAACATCAATGGCAGGCCAGAGATTAACTCCACAGCTCCGGTTTTTGCAAAAGTGGGGGCTAGAAGAGAAGCACGTGCAAAATATAAAATTACACTGAGATCAGCTCTGGTTCACTCTTTAAAGTTCAAGCTAAAACCAAAGGCCAGGAAGGAAACAAAGCATAAGGGCGGTTTGTTATGGGTCACAAAAGCCACTCCTCTCTCCTGAGGGGTTCTTCCTGGTCAGCCTCAGATGCAGGCAGCTTGATGCTTGGGTTGCCGAGCAGAAGGGCCAACACAGACACTATCTAAAACCAACAGCAGGGATGGGATCACCCTTATTTGTAACATCCCCTAGGTGTGAAGTTCTGCCAAGTCGAAACCTGACTCCAACCCAACAGGTGTACCTTCTGAACACACTAGGAAAAAATACAAAACATGAGTTATTTGGCAGAGCAAGGAAAGGGGAGAGACACTAAGAATATAAAGTCAAGAGGAGAAAAGCAAGAGTTATCAGGGCCAACATCTGGCAGAGTGGCTACTGGGAAACAGTACCTCGATGCTGGCAGAGAGCAGCACATTGCTCAGGCTGGACAAGAAACAAGACCTTCAACATGAAGATTTGAGCCAAACAGTGCCTGAAGCACCTGGACCACTGAGGTTCAGAGAGGTTCAACAATGCCAGAGGCAGGTCCAGGATCCTAGTCTCCTGGAAGGCCTTCCTCTGATACTGACGACGATGCTAAAGCGCTTGAGCAGATACCACATGGAGGGCTTTACATGTTACCCTATTTACTCCTCTCAACAATCTGGAGGGTAATTACAGTACTCTTTTTAGCCCGTTTTACAAAGAGTTTAGTTAAGGAACTTGTCCAAAGTCACACAGCTTGTTGGAAGCACAGACAGGATAGGAACCTAAGTCTGGCTAAATGTTTGCTTGTTTTTCTTTCAGTTTTATTAAGGTTTAATTGACAAATGTAAATTTTATATATTAAGATGTACAGTGTAATGTTTTGATCTATATATACATTGTGCAATGATTCAATCCAACTAATTAATGTATCAATCACCTCACATACTTTTTTGCGGTGAGAACATTTCAGATCTATTCTTGGTGTTTGGGGTAGACATTCCATTATTATCACATATGGTGTACAGCAGACTTCCAGAACTTATTCTTTCCATCTAACTCCTTTGTACCCTTTGACTCACATCTGCCTATCCCTTCCCCACTTCCCTGCCATAGCCCCTGTTAACCACTACTCTACTCTGTTTCTGAGTTCTACTTTTTTAGATTCCACATATTAGCGAGATCATGCAATATTTGTCTTTCTGTGCCTGGCTTATTTTGCTCAGCATAATGTCCTCCAGGTTTATTCATGTTGTTGTAACAGCCAAGATTTCCTTCTCTTTTAAGGTGGAATAATAGTTCCTCATGTGTGTGTATGCTATATTTTCTTCATCTATTCATCTGTTGGTGGTCACTTAAGTTAATTCCATATTAAAAGTTTGTGCTCTTAACCATTATACTTGACTATCCCTAAACTATGTTGCTTTCCAACAAGGGAGGTCATATTTTCAACTAAAGTATAAACCAGAAACTTTCTATCATTAGACAGTTTTTAGTGTCTACACCACCATTCTCTCTCAAAATAACAAAAACAATCAGCACTTAAGGATATAATCAGCAAAATCATTTTAACTTTGGGGAAAAAGAAGGCTCACTACTCTCCTGTACAACAGAACTGAAGAGACCCAGACCTGAGAGCCAGGGGCTGATGCCAAAACCCAGTCCCTCTGGGATTCCGTCCTCTGTCTTGCACCGTGCACCTTCAACAAGTCACATACTTAACCTATTTTTTTTTTCGGGTAATGGAGATTGAACCCAGGAGCATTCTACCTCTGAACTACACCCCCAGACCTTTTTATATTTTATTTTTTGAAACAGCATTTTGCTAAGTTGCTGAGGGTCTCACTAAGTTGCTGAGGTTGTCCTCAAACCTGCAATCCTCCTGCCTCAGCCTCCCAAGAACTGGGATTATAGACATGTCACCATACCCCACCATATTTAACAATTTACATATATTTTTATGTGATGATTTCAGAAGTCGGTATTTACCAGATCTTGGAGCTTCCACTAAACCATCACTGAGCTACATGCAAAACCACCAGTTTAAGCACCTATATTGCTACCTTCAGTTTCAGGAAGCTTGCTTCGTGCTGAAATAAAAGCACCTGGCTTTCCCAAGAAGTGCCATACATTCTCAGATTCCACTGTGACAGCCCAGTGTACTGTCTATGGGAGAGGCTTTGTTTTCTCTAGATTACAAAACCAGGACATCTCCTTGCACACACACATGTGCTCTGTCGCAATATCCACTTCCTTTCATCACCACAACCAGACCATGATTTCTGAGATACAAGTTCAGTTCAAGATCAACAACCATTATAGAACTGGAGCCCTAGATGGGGCCTTCTGCTGGGGGCCTGGCTCCAGCGGGTACTCTGGGACCCAATATGAGTCACTTAATCTCTTTTAACATTAATCATAAAACCAAGGGCAGCGGATAATGCTTACTGACTGCCTAACAATGCCAGGCACTGTGCTAAAGACACTTGACTCAAGCTCGCTCATCTAACACTCACAATACCACTGAAGTAGGTACCATTTTTATACCTAGTTTAAAGATGGAGGAAGTTACCCAAAGTCACACAACTAAGACACTGCACACACAGAATTCAAACTTGGGTTTCCCAAACTTTACAGGCCAAGATCTTAACTATCCAATTAAGTCTATGCAATAAACCAATAGTAGGCAGTTTAACAGGAAAATCAGTATACAGATTTATTAACTGTACAGGGCATCACATGAAAGAAAAGTACATATTTGAATACCCAGGGAGATCTACAAGCTTATAACCCCTCTTCATGGGAGTGGAGGGGGATGCAGGCAACTAAGGGCAAGAGTAAATGATTTCTAGAAAAGATGAAGGAGCGACAGCCTGTGACAGAGTCTGTCCTGGTGTGGTATCAACCTCCAATCCCACCTCGGTGGGTCCCCTCTCCTGTAATGACAGTTTCCTCTTCCCTGGTTAGTGAGATTCAGGAAGAGGGGATTCATAACAACTGAATCCCTTTGGAGGATCTGTGCTTAAGCAGGTAAGGGAAATTCAGACAAAGCCCTGTCCTGCATTTGCTATTCCCCAAGTGTTCTCAGCTTGAAGTCCAAAATGACATATTTGAGGCAGGGGGGGGGAGGTATTTCCTAAACTCCTATGTCTTTCTGCTTTCTTCATTCATAAAGCAAAAGTAAGGCTGAGCATGGTAGTGCACACCAGTAATCCCAATAATTGGGAGGCTGAGACAGGAGGATCGCAGGTTCAAGGACAGCCTCAGCAACCTAATGAGACCCTGCTCCAAAACAAAAAATAAAATGGGGCTGAGAGTGTAGCTCGGAAGTAGAGTGCTCCTGGGTTCAATCCCCAGTACCGGAGGGGGAAAAAAATGAAGGGTGAGACTACCTCTCTCATTTCATTAACACTGTTCTGACTGTTCTTCCAGTCTGAAGATCTCCCAGACAGACCAACAATCAGCTAAGTACGTGGCACCAGGCTAAGGTGAAGGGAACTTAAAAGAGAGAAAAGATCGCTGGGGCCAAAGACTTCACAATCTAACCAGTTCTAATCTAAACTATAACCTCTCTCCCAGGTATTTTACTAGGACCATCATCAGAAATGTAGTTCCATCTTGACCTGAGACGTGCACATACACCCATGACTACACATAAAGACTTATGGTGTGTGATGCACTGATTTTTTTTTAATCTATTTCGTTAAAAAAAAAAGCCAGGCATGGTGGCGTACACCTGCAATCCCAGTATCTAGGATGCTGAGACAGGAGGATAGTAGGTTCAAGGCCAGCCTTAGCAATTTAGTGAGACCTTGTTTCAAAATAAAAAGTAAAGCGGGATGGGGGTATAGCTCAGAGGTAGAATGCCCTTGGGTGCAATCCCCAGTACCGAAAAAATAATAATGATGATGTGTCGATCCACTAAATTGACACTGTGACTATGGATTATAAATTATAGTTTGAAAAGTCCTCAAACTATAGTGCCCTGTTTTAGCACTAATTAAAAAAACAAAAACAAAACAATATCAATAAGTTCTTCCTTAGACCCCATTTAAGTGTCTTGGGCTGTCAGGTTAAATCTACATCACTAGGTATGTCCTCAAGGCAGATGTTGCCAGTGTGTCTGATTAGCTGAGGGCCTGGGATGCGGAATCCAGCAGACCTGCATTCAAATGCGGCTCTCCAGCACAGATCTCCATCTGTGAAACAGGAGATAATACCATTCACTGCTGCTGCTCACTCCAAGGCTGGTACTTAGCTCCACATTTCTCAACAGCGGGGCTGTGGGCATAGCCCACAAAGAGAGACAAGACTCCTTGTGTGGCACCAGCAGCAAGATACAACACATTCAGCATCCCTGGCCCGACATGGCTCCCAGCACTCCTGCATAACAAATGGCCACAGTTGACAGGACAATCTAATCTGCCTCCCTGCCTTCTTTCTGTTAAGTGATCCTAAATCTGCCATGTAAAGGTGTCTGTTGTGTTCCACATAAAAGTATGATAGGTAATATGTGTAAGATACAACAGGACACAGGCAAAGTCCCTGCCACTGCAGAGCTTACGGTCTAGCTGGCCAGGTGGACAGGTAAGCAGGTAACTGAAATCAACTGCCCCAGGTGGTATAACAGAAGTCTGGGAGCCCAAAAAGACAGCATCTCTGTGCTGGGAATCCCTAAATCCTATTTGCAATTCAATTAGTATGAAAAGCCACAGTTTGCAAATGTCTAGTTTACAATGCTTTAAGACTTCCAAGCCTCTACCACTACCACACCAAGACCAAACCTCTGAAGTAAAGAATTCTTGTCTATACCCATGAATATTAGCATGATCACAACTCCAGGCCTATCTCCCCCACAAGATTGTGAATTCCTCGAGGCCTCAATTAAACAGAACTTCTCAATATCACACAGCAAATATACACAAAATTAGAATCCCCAAAGATCAAAAATCACAGGTCACTTTCCTATCTAATCTGAACATCCCTGATACTTATCTAGACTCGAACTTATAAAAACTAAGGAGGAAAGGAGGAATGGGAGAAGGGGGGGAAAGATACTTCATTGGGTTATTGAAGATGTAAGACTGGACCTCCTAGATGCCTGAGTTGGTCTTTGAGAAGTAAGGCCAGAGGGCCTTTTAAAGTGGTGGGGGGGGGGGCGGCTGTCTCAATCTAACTACACAATCAGTGAAGGTGTGTGCACTAGAAGAGCAGATGTGTCCAATCTGCACATTTAAAATGCTTCTGTTTCTAAAATACTGTTAAGGCAACTCTTCACACTGGCCTGGGCATTTCTGAGAGGCCATGTGGTTAACATGGATTTCCTTAGCGCTCTGGAAGAAAAGACCAGCAACCCCTCCCCAAACCAAAAAGAATGGAAAAACCTTAGGTTTCTAGCTGAAATAAGAGTTCCTTATGCTTCATCCTCTCTCTTGCTTTGGGGAGGAGTCTGCAGGGTGGGGGGTCAGTAACTGTAGCTAAGACCTGTGACTTTTCTAAGCAATGCTGATTGAAAAATAAAGGCAGATAGTACCCCATTAATTGAGTCCTGGGTAATCATACATATACTGCCTCATTTATATCTTACCACAGCCTCTTTTAGATATTGTCATTATCTGCAATTTATGGGATACAGACTCAGAAAGGTTAAGTAGCTAGCCACAGCTCACAGAGCCAAGAAATGCCCAGGAGAGAATCCAGGATGGGCCAGGCACTCCTGACAGAACACCACAGCCCACCAGCAAGCCCTGGACAGCATCTGAAGAGGCCTGCTTTCACTTTCAGAAAAATTCTCTGCAGAGAATTTTTAGGAAAGTTTCAGGGAAACCCATGGCACAGAAGACAGGACTCTACTTAAGAGTGTCAAGTTTGGGACTTCCCTTAAAAAATCCCTGTCTGTAAAATGGGGATGATGGTGGCTCTCTGGGAGTGCTGAGCAAGATGATACTGAACACTGGGACACGCCAACAAATATAAATGACCCTGAGCAACAGAACTCCTGAAAGGACTCTGTAAGTAGTTTAGGGGGAAAGGCTGTAGAGAAAAACAAAGTGCACACACTCCTAAGATACTTGCATTTACGCTTCAAATGTGTGGGGAAAGCATGGGATACAGAAGTGGGGAGAGTGTTCAACAGCCTGTGCGCGTGGGGCAGGTGGTTAACCGATGCCATCACTACCCACATGGTCTCCTGGTTCTCACCAAATCACTGCACCAGTCCAGGGTCTTGGGCAGGGACACTGAAAAAAAATAGTGAAACAGGAGAAAATCCAACAAAGAGTAAAAACTCAGAATTCTGTGGTCCAGTCACTCCTGAATGATAGCCTAAAATCTAACTCCAGGTCCACACAGAGGCTCTTCTGCCCTGGGGTGATCTGTACCCCAACACCCTCAGCCAGCCTCTCTGAGAGGAAGGCCAAACTGGCCAAGGAGCCTCAGCTGAGCTCCCCGTTCCCATCAAGACATCTTCTTTTCCCCAGGTTGTGGTGCAAAAGGTTAGACTCTGGCCAGAAGGACCTGGGTTCAAATCCCTGGCTCTGCTACTTCAACTGTTTAGACACTGGGCCTGTGGGCAAATGAGTATGCCACTTTGATTATCAGCTTCTTCCTCTGTAAAGTGGAGAAAACAATAACCACTTTCCAAGGTTGCTGTGAGGATTAAATGAGATAATCTGCATAAAAGGCACAGCATGCAGTACATCAACAACTAGCAGCTGTTACTGACTTAAAGCAGAGACAAACTAATGTTCGATAAAAATCAAATTTGATTCCTTGAAAGGAAAAGGTTCCCACAGTTAGTGAGGATCAGCAATTGTCAGAAAACTCGAGAAAGCAGAGTAGAAAAACTACACTCCCACTTCCTGGAGGGATCCAAAGCCTCTCCAGCACCGCTCCCCTGAAGGCCTGGAGAACCAGAGTCCCTCACCTCCAGACTCTTCACACTTTATAAATATCCCCCACAACCAACCAGAGAATGCTCGTGGCCAACCCCCTGGGCAAACGAGGCCAACAGGATTTGATCCGGATATTAAATGTCCACACAGCCCAGCCATACTCAGTTCAAAACAGACATCCGTGACCTACTTAGTCTTCAAGTACCATTCTCAAAGCCAAAAACAAGTGGATGGTGAGACAGAGCCACTGACTTCAGCAGAGCCCTGCACAGAGCCCGGCCTTCCTGTGAGACGAAACGTGCACTCCAACAGATGATGACTCGAAAATTATCTCAGGAGCTAAACAGAAACCCCCACTTGAACCAGCTGATTCAAACAGTTGTTTTAAGTCGCAGAGGTCATGCCAAAAGCTCATCCCCTCTGACTTCCTGATAATGCATCTCCAACTGTGTGGACTGAGGACTACAGCTCTCATGGCAGAGCCTTTTCAAGCTACCTATTCTAGCCTCATAACTGTGTCCTCCCCCAGGAAACAGGGGTGGGGGCAGTTCTCAGAGACCTAAGACCTCATCTTTTGACATTCTACAGTGTCTTGCAAAAGTGGGCGCAGAGAGAAAGTGAGCTCCTCCACTCCCCAGCGACAGAGACCAGGTCCAGCCCAGCACATGGTTGGCTACTTGAGATTAGAGAAAAGATCTGACAGACTGACATTTGCTGTAAAGACAAAGCAGACAGACAAGACCAGGGAAAGTCGCCGCACCACCTCGCACCTACAAAATGATCTAAATTACAATTCACTTCAGTAATGCACCACCTCGCACCTACAAAATGATCTAAATTACAATTCACTTCAGTAAGGGAAATAGGAGTTTCAGGAAAAGTAGATCCAAGGAGGCAGGCTGGGACAGATTCCAGTAAAGTCCCAGAACATCCAGTATGAGTAGTATAATACTAGCTAGACAGTGGAACGCTCCACCTCATTAGCCACGCAGGGGCAGAGGAAGAGAGCTGATGGTAAACCAAACAAACCTGCCACTCTACATCCAAACCTATCCTTCCCAAATCTCTGGGGTCCGCCCCAGACACTTCCCCTCCCCGTATACCACCATCACAGAAAATTCCTTGAGTGCCCTTTCATTTGCGTAGCACTTTTCCCCCACATGATGACACTTAATCACCACCATTCTGGAAGGCAGCCAGAACAGGGACTTTATCACCCTCTTAGAGATGAGGAGATGGAGTCTGAAGCATGTCTACCACGTGGTGAAATCAAGACTGAAGCACAGACCTTCTAACTCCAAGTTCAGTGCTTGTTCTCCACACTCGCCCAGCACAGTGCTCCCAGACCTGACGAAGTCGTGCATCTGAACCCAAAGCCACTGCGCTCTCCCTGTACCAGGTACCTTCTACAAAGACAAGAGAGACACATGAAGCATGGACCTCAGTATCCATCGACAGGTGGCACTGTGTCCGCCACACCCACCCTGCACTGAGCTGATCACCACCTCCCAGACGGATGCACAAAACCCAACCCCTAGAAGTGTCAATGGGGAGACACATGAGTGGATGGCTTTCTAGTCATGGGCAGGCAGGGGACAGTTAATTAATTATGGACTCCAACAGACATAAAGCAGAGAGTCCAGAAACTTGAGGCCTTCTGAGTATGTGTCAACCCTGCATCCAGTTCTGGAACTTACTAGCTCTGTGACCCATGGCAAGTGTTATAGTTTGGATCTGGAATATCTTCCAAAGGTCCACGTGTCAAAGGTGTGGAGCTATCCCTTAGCCTGTGGAGCTACTGGGACGTGGTGGGGCCTTTAGGAGATGAAGCATTAGGTCACTGGGGGATACCTTCGAAAAGGATATTGGGACCTCACTTTGCTTTCCAGACGCCATGAGGTGAGCAGCCCCTCCACCACACCCTCCCACCATGAGGCACTGCCTCACCGCAGGCCCAAGGCATGGGGCCAGTGAGCAGTGGGCGGAAACTCCCAAAACAATAAGCCAAAATAAACCTTTTCATCTTTTAAGTTGATCTCTCTCAGGTATTTTGTCACAGTGACAGAAAGCTAACATAGCAAGTAATTTTGTTTTGTTTCCTAAGTGTCAACTTCTTCATTTACAAAATAAGGAGTTTAAAGAAGTATCTCATAGCAAATGTACTTAATTCTGAAGAACTGTACACTTGAAAATGGTTTAAAAAGGTAAGTTTTTTGTTGTGTATATTTTACCATAATAACAAAAATTAGGTTAACATTTGTATTTGAAAAATCATCTTATGGATTCATAAAGAGGATTAAACAAGATACCATAAAGCACGTTCTTATAGTATCTGAAACACTGAATCTTAATAAGTAGCTATTTACCATTAATAGTAATTTAAATCATTTTACTATAAAAATACATGTTTGATGTAGAAGATGAAAAAATAAAAAGATACAAATCTCCTATAATATCAAAATCTAGAGATAACCACTAAAATATAAATGTGAGGGGGGGATACTGGTTTATTGAACTCAGGAGCGTTCCACCTCCAAGCTACACTCACAGCTGTATTTTATTTTTTATTTTGAAACAGGGTCTAAGTTGCTGAGGGTCTTGCTAAATTGCTGAGGCTGGTCTTGAACCTACGATCCTCCTGTCTCAGCCTCCAAAGTACTGGGCTTACAGACATACACCACTGCGCCTGGTTAAAATCTAATTTTTATAGTATTTTTCCTATGCAAAGATATTCCTTAACAAATTTAGAATGCAATGTATATGCAGTCTTGTAGTCACAATCCATCTTTTCTGCCTTACTTGTAAGTTGCAATAATTCTCACAACAAAATCCAGAAATAAAGGACCTTTGTTCAAGGCAAGGATAAAGTTATGTGAAACTTGAGAGAAGAACAAGGAGATGACACTGAACAACTGGACACACCACACCTGCCTCCAGAACCAGAGCGGAGATTTAGCCAAATCCCGCACCTGCTCCTTCTCTCCCCATCATTCACCCAGAAAGTAAGGACTCTGGAGGTCTGGCCAAACAGGAAGAAAGCTATCAAGAAGACTGGAGCTGAAGGTCGTGAGTTTGGAGGAACCTCTATATAAGTCAGGCTGGCTGAAGGAAGAGTTCATGATCCCTCTGCCTGGAACATCTCTATCCTCAAGGAGCCCCCACTGTGACCAGGGACACAGGGCCAAGGGACTGCCCGGAGTAGGTGGGAGGAACACAAAGAAAGACACTCATTCCGGTCATTTCATCCATCCCCCAGGCTAAAGATGAGACAGCTGAGGCCCCGGGAGGCCAGTCAGGAGCCCAGAGCTTAACATTCCAGTCCCAATCTGGGACCAAGAGATGGAGCTTTCAAAGCTCTGAGCTAAATCACAGCATGCAGCAAGCTCAGAGCCCAGCAAAGATGTCAGGGCCCACATCCAATACAATCTTGTCCATCAACAAGTATTTATTTACTAAGTGCCTGAAGCACATCGACACAGAGACAAAAGCCAACACTGGGCACAGGACGAAGCTTTTTAATGGGAACACCTGGAGCCTCATCTGGCCCCTGCTCCTGGGCAAAGCCTCTCTGCTCTAACTGTAACACGGAATCCAAGCCAGACTCCAAGGACACTACAGGATGCCACCAAGGCAGAACTTCCTGAGCAGCTCTGGCAGAGAAAGGCTGTGCAAGTTAAATGAAGTTCCCCTAAGGAAGCTCTTTCAATACGCTAGGGGAAGCACCCCAAAAATAACTCTGGAGAAGGAATTACACCCTCACAAAATGCATGTGTAATGCTCACTCCTAGCTAGGAATAGCCTTCACGGCTTTGGTTTTGTATGGATGTGTTTTACTTGGGAGAGAGGAGGAGTGAGTGTCGTCCCAAAGGCAACTCCTGAAATACTACAGAAAAACAGCTGCTCCTGGCATGGGGCAATTCTATTTCCATCTCTGCTTACACAGAATTAAACTCTGAAGCTGATGCTCTTGGGAGGCCCCAGTGACAGCGGCGCCCTGATAACCTCCCCACGGGGGCTACTTCTGGCACTCCCTATAGCTAGGGGCCAGCATCTTGGCCAGCTTCTCAGGGACCCTCATCACACACCCCACGCCCTTTCCTTTAGAGGCTCAAAGAGGAAATTCCAGATCAAGCAGATATGGTGATTTCCTTTGGTTCTGAGGTCAAGGAATGTGAAGTTATGATGCCTTCTGTAATAATCAAACAAACTGACCCAGCACAGTCTCAGTCCCCCAGACCAGGTATGCTGAGGGCAAACCTCCACCTGGAGTCCTTTCTTGTTAATGACTCATACTTAGCTTGCAGGCAGAAGTTTCTTACAAGTGAGAATAAAGTATAAAAACGTTGGAGGCGTGGTAGAGGCCTCAGCCTGACCACAGGGCGATTCACTCACTCTCCCCATAGGTCGTTTGGTCTTTCCTCCCTGCCCTGCATTTTCCAGGCCAAATGCGGCCCACTGACCAAGGGAGCTGACTGGACTCTTTTCACAGCATAGTAGCTTTACACACAGAGGATCCCGGGAGCTGAACACACTGAGCTTGCACACTGACCTCAGCATTTTCTAAACCTGCCTGCAGCAATGACCACCTGAAACATAAGCATTGTCCACCATAAGCAGGCTGGAGGGGAAGAGCCCAGGAGTGCAGGGAGGGAGGCTCTGCTGCTCACAGCAGGGCGGCCATGCATGCTGACTCCAGCCGTCCCTGCCACCCCCTAGCCTTTTCTACACTCTCTTCTTTGCACTCTTCACACGTGTGGTTTAAGTATGCGGAGGTGGGTGAGTGCAAAGGCATCTAAAAGGAGAAAGGACAGGAAAGTGTGGTAAATCGAGGGTTAACAGAACAATACATTTTTATTGTTTTTTGTTTTAAACCCAGAAACAGCTGCTAGGAGCTGGTCTACGCCCTGCTATTCTGCTTTCATTTGTGCTCACAGCCACAAGGGTGGCTCCCATCCCACCAGAGCAAAGGCCACAAAGACCAGCAAGGACCTCCTGGATTCTCTATCTCCTCACATAAACACAACCTCTGGGACCTCACATCCTCAAGACCTCCCCACAAGACACACACGTTGCACTTCGACTGCACTGTCCCCATCTGCCCTCAGGCCTCTGCATTTGCTGTCCCCCTACCTCCACATATTAGCTCCTAGTTCCTCCCCTAGAACATTCCTTCCTCTCTCCCTTCCTCCAACACTGCTGCCCAGCAGGGTCTTCCCTGGCCTCCTTTCAGCACCTCCCCTCCCCTCCGCCCTGCCCTCCTGGGTTGAACAGTGTCCCAAAAACTCACATCCACCTGGAGCTTCAGAATGTGACCTTTTTTGTAAAGGGTTCTGTGCAAACTTAAT
The DNA here is from genome assembly GCA_004027185.1 of Glis glis. Lineage (NCBI taxonomy): Eukaryota > Metazoa > Chordata > Mammalia > Rodentia > Gliridae > Glis > Glis glis. Next base: position 15,562 of record PVJS01016583.1, on the reverse strand, counting down.
TTGTTAAGATGAGTGTGACAGAGAATTTTATGTGTCAACTTGACTAACCCAGGGGTGGCCAGATATTTGGCCAAATATTATTCTGTATGTTGTGAGTGAAACGCCCAGATCGGTGATCCCCCAAAGAAGTGCCAGGAATCCAGGTCCACATGCAAAAGCAAGGAGTCTTTATTGCAAGCTCAAGCCTGGACTCTCCGCCCGTCCAACGCAGTGGTGAAATGGAGAGCCCCAAACCCGTTTTTTTGTTTTTTGTTTTTTGCAGAACCAGGGACTGAACCCAGGGGCATTCTACCTCCGAGCTACACCCCCGGCCCTATTTTTTATACTTTATTTTGAAACCGGGTCTCACAAAGTTGCAGAGGGCCTCACTAAGTAGCTGAGGCTGGCCGCGAACCCGGATCCTCCGGTCTCCGCCTCCCAAGTACTGGGATTACAAGCGTGCGCCACCACGCCCAGCTCCGAACCCGTTTTTGAAACAGCTTTTTATACACAATTGGGAGCCTTTGGCGCCCTTCATTTTGATTGGATAACAAGCAGGGATTTGAGTCTTGTCGTTTGGGGATTGGGGGTGGCTCCGGCGCGTGCGGGGTTGCCAAAAAAGGTAGGGTATGGGCCCTGAGTCAACGGTCATGGAACGTCCGGTACTTGTCTTATTTCTGATTGGTCCCTTCTTGGGTGGAGTTACCTTGTTGTTTTTCCGGGAACCCAGGGAGGGGGGGACGGCAAAATTAAGGCCTATCCTAAATTTCTGCCTTTTTAGAGCCTGTCATGGCGATAGTCGGGCCAAGCGATGGGCTCTTCATTTCCCCCTCTCCAAGTACCTAAGGAAGACCCCAATCCTGGATCCCTGGTCTCGAAGGTATCTAAGGGGCAGTATTGAGACCTGAGTACCATTAACTGGACAGTGTTGACTCTTTCTCGGACAAAGTTAACTAGCCTATTGATAATACAGGGACCAAAGGTTAGCAGAAGTAGCAAGAGTATTAGGGGGCCCGCTAATGCTGAGAGCAGGGTAATTAGCCAGGGGGACCAATTAAACATGCTTTCATACCAAGTTTGATCTTTTTTTTTTTTTTCTAATTTTCTCTCCTGCAGCCTTTTCCTCAATAAGGACATGGATTCTCTTACCACACCAGAATGATCTGTATAAAAGCAACATTCTTCCCCCAGAGCCGCGCACAACCCACCTTGTTGGAGGAAGAGGAGGTCTAAACCTCTTTTATTTTGTAACGCTACCTCTGCTAGGGAGGAAAGAGAATCTTGTAGGTGGGATATGAATTTTTCTAATTCTTGTAGGTCTGCATCTATTGACATGCGGAGGCTATTATAATTTTGATGCTGCAGGACAAAGGCACTGGTACCAGTTCCTACTGCCCCTGCTACCCCCAAGCCTAAGAGTGAGAAGAGTAATATAGCCGAGGTTATTTCTCTTCCCTGCCTCTGCTGTGGCCCAGAGAAGACTGTTACCACCTGATCATCAGTATGGTATGAGATACGGGGCAGCAGCTGAACTAGAACACAATAATCCATGATTACATTAAGGACAGGCAGGGATTCGCATGGAGTTAGTCCAGAGAAGCACGCCCACCATCCAACACTAGGGGGTAACAAGTAGCCCGTTGAGCTATCGGTGGAATAGTTTGCAGCACATAAGTGTGCATGAGTAGCTGACATCTTACCTACGCAGAGTCCCGATCCTTTGACTGTCTGGAAGTGAACCGGGTTGTGTCGTTTGCCATCTGCATTTATTATAGTCTGTTGTGGTGGTTACATTAGAATTGATGGCAATGCCTTCATAGTAAGGAGGGTTGGCATTTAAACACAGCCAACAGGATTGGGTGAGGTTAGGGTGGGTAGAGTTTAACAGTAAGTACGAGGCTTGGATAAGTTTAAAAGGCCCCTTAGGGAGGTCTGGAGATTGAGTTGGGGAAGAAGGGGAGGCAGGTTTCGTAGGGCTAGAAGGGAGGGATGGTGTGAGCTTTCGATGGCTTAGGTTTAGGTGGTGGTGTTCCTGGTATCAAAACTTTGCTAGGGCCTATTCCGGTTGATTGGTGGATGGGGCTTATTTTACAGCGCACTGGAAGTAGGGCTCCTGGGTCTCGAGCCCCCAGTCTGGTTAAGTCATAAAGCCGTAGTCCCCATGTAAGCCCTTGGTTCCATTGACTATCCTGCTTTCCCTGATGGGTGAAGGAGAGCCTGACAGGGTTGCAAAACCCTTCGATGGTTCCATCGGCCTGCTTATTTTTTTTTTTTTTGCGGTACCGGGGATTGAACGCAGGGGCGTTCTAACTCCGCGCTACGCCCCTGGCCCTATTTTTTTATACTTTATTTTGAAACCAGGTCTCACGAAGTTGCAGAGGGCCTCACTAAGGAGACAGAGAGACAGGGAGAGAGAGAGCGAGAGAGCTGAGGCTGGCTGCGAACCCCGATCCTCCGGTCTCCACCTCCCAAAGTACTGGGATTACAAGCGAGCGCCACCACGCCCGGCCCGGCCTGCTTATTTTTATTGCAGGGGAGTCCCTCTTTTTCTCTGGAGAGTACTATGAGATCATCTTTTAAGAGGGCTGTCCACCATATATGCCCTGTCTCTACACATGACCAGGATGCGCAATAGTAAGAATCAGCTCCCCCCCAGGTTTTTCTATGACCCCTGTCATAGAAAGGTGACCGGGACATACATAAAATCTATGCTTCTGGATGAACGCATCATCCCAGCTAAGCCGTAGCAGTTGGCCTAGATCAAAGAATAAGTTTGGGAACCATGTGTAGGGGTGGCTTATGTTTGAGGTGGAGTTAAGGACCTCTCCTGTGGCCAAGTTTATAAGTTCCCACGTAATGTTTTGTGGCTGATGGGGGTTGGTAGCAGAAGCGGGAGATATGAGTCCCAAGAGTCCCATAGTTATCAACAAGAGCTGACCTGGCGTTAGGTCTGCTTTACCAGTTTCAGTTTGAGGGGTTCTCGGATCCCTCGGTGGTTTTGATGATCTTCCATCTGGGCAGGTAGTCGTCAGGTTGGGTGTGTGGACTGGCCAGGTGGATGTGGGTATGATGGATCCAGGCGGTGACACCATCGACCTTGACAACGGTAGGAGTCGTCAGCAACACCACCACATATGGTCCTTTCCACTGCGGTTCCAGGGTTTCCTGGTGATGTCTCCGGACGAAGACCCAATCTCCAGGCCTGTAATTATGTGGCGTGGGTGGGGGTGCTGCCTCGTACACTGCTTTAAGGCGTGGCCACAGCTCCTTGTGAGTTACTTCTAGCATTCTCAGAGAATCAGACAATTGGTGATCAGAAAATCCAGCAATTCATTCTGCTCTTAAATTAGGGATTATGGGGGGGTGGTCTTCCAAACATTATTTCAAAAGGTGTTAACCCCAAAGTATAAGGGAAGTTTCTTACCCCTGCCTGGCAAGTGCTCCTACCACACAAGAACTCACTGGATGCTTTAACAGTCCTCGGTGAGGGGGCTAAGAAGATGTGACGTTAGAAAAAGGAAGAGAGGTCACCTCTTAGAGGGAAAGGAGTAAGTAAGCAGAAAGTGGGTGAGCTAAGTCTGTGCAGTGACTCACCAGCAGAGATGGGCTGTGACTGATGAGCTGAGAAGCAGTCAGGTCCGTCACAGGTAACGAGTAGCTGCCTCCTTACAAAGAACGCAGCTCAGATAAAGCCAGGACCTGACCAATGGTCTCCAGCCAGACCAGAGCCAGAACAAACTATCTGAAGGGCAGAGGTATGATGCAATGTGGGGGGAAAAAACAAAAGCAAGTTTACCATGGTGTCTGGCACCAACCAGGGGAGAGAGCACGAGAACAGTGTATTCCTGATGTGGCGACAGTGACCTAGGATGAGAATACCAGCGGGCCATCTCCCTGTGCTCTGACGCTGGTTCACATGAGTTGGCCAGTCTCCCCACAGGGAAGGCAGCCTCTGGGGGAGGGTGGCCTCAACTCCTCCTGGGCTGGCCACTCTTCACCACTGTGAACTCTGACACTCTTTTCCCAGTCAACCCCACCCAGGGCAAATGGCTCTTAGGGAATAGCCAGACTGAGGCCTAAACCCTGTGGTGGGCCCCCTGGGCCACCAGGAAATGATGGGGTACATATCACACCCCAGAGAGATACTACTGAAGAAAGTAGTAGCATCTTCCCTTTGGCACTTTCTACTGGAAGTCTGAATGCTCAAACCAGCATCTCCCTAACTGGGATATGAGGAGCCCAACTTCCATCCTCTGAGATGCTTCTGGAATGGTAGGAATGATAAGGCTAGGGGGAGGGCACAGAGAGGGCAAGGTCCTTTCAGGGTAGACTCAACACCCATCTCTAGCTGTCAGCAAAGAGACCAAAGGAAGCAATTCTGGTTTCTGCAGAGATTAGGACTTAGTATCTCCAACACCCAGCCCGGGTGGCTCAGAACTGCAACAGGAAGGGGAGGAAAGTGAAGGCTCAGATTCAGTTCCTCCCTCTCTCGACTCCAATATCCACAGGGACTGAGCTCTTCTGATTCCAACATGTCTCCTCTTCTCCATCACCACTGTCACTGTCTTAATGTCCTACATTCAGATCCTCATGGTCTTTTGAGCTGATTACTCTAATGGACTCCTTCCTCTACTCCTAATTTCTTCTTGCTCCACTCCATGCCCCACAGAGCCCCCTGAGCAATCTTTCTAGATCACAGACCTGACCTTCTCTCTCTTAATGATGCTCCCAGCCTACAGGACAGAGGCCCTATCCCCCTGCCTGCTTTTGCAGCATTGATGGAAGCACAGGATACGGCATACCACAGATCACAGCAAACTAAGATTAACTACTGGCTGGCACATGTGTGTGTTCCTATCCAATTTCCACATCTGTGCACTGGGAATGACATGATCAACTGCTCAGATCTACCATAAGGATTAAGTCCAAGTTATGAAGAGCCTAGGTCTCCAAGAGTGATCAACTCTACCCATCCCCTGCTGGCTCAGTTACTCTTTCCCACCTTGTTGTACCACCACTTGGTAATGAATGGGCAAGAATTAACCCAAGCTGGCTGTGGTGGCACACACCTGTAATCCTAGTACTTGGGAGGCTGAGACAGGAGGATCGCAGGTTCAAGACCAGCCTCAGCAACTTAGTGAGACTGTCAGCAACCTAATAAGAACCTGTTTCAAAATAAAAAGGACTGGGGGTATAGCTCAGAGGTAGAATGCCTCTGGGTTCAATCCTGAATACCACAAAAATTAAAAAATAAAAAAGAACCTAAGAGAGAAGCACATGCAAGCTCCAAAAATATAAAAAAACTAGGCTATCAAAATGTGAACGAGACCAAAATTAATTCATTATCAAAACAATGTGAGAGGAGGGAAAGAACAAGAGAAAGAAAAACATTACTTTTGGGAGAAAATGCTTTTAAAATATAAATCCCTCTGATGTTTTGGACTTCATTTGTTCTGAAGATTTAGGAAGATGACATTTCAAAGGCTCACAAAGGAGACACTTCTGTTTTTTTAAAACTATTTCTTAATTAATATCTTCAAGAAAACTAAGAAATACTTTCATAGACTGACTGAATCTTAATAAAATTCTCAGAGAAATTCTGGCATCAGTCACAACAAACACCCTCTTGGAATTTAATTTCTTCTTCAGCATACGACTTACTATGGAAACTCATTTATGATACCACCACAACCAGTCAAAATCAGCCTGCAGCACAAAAACTGCAGAGTCCCACAAGAGAATCTCACAGAAGTAGATGGAAAGTGGACCCATACTTTGTCAAATCCCACATCCAAAAGAAATTTCCCTCATGCCAACGACACTGCTAGCCACACTGAACTCCTCCATCTCCTTCTTGCCCCCCTCCCACCTTATACTATAGTTCTTCCAGTGCCTTCCTCCATGTAGAAGCCCCCCAAATTGAGACTTTTTCCCATCCAACAAATAAAAGAGAGAGAGAAATCGAGAAAATGGGCAAAAAGAAACTAGCTAAATTCATCTTCAACTTCCTACCATTCTGGCTTCAGTTTTGTTCAGTCCTTCCTTTTGGACTAGATGAGCACAGGCCCTGCAATATTCCTGTGTACATTGGGGGTGGGGGTGGGGGTGGGGAGGAGCTGGAAGAATTATTTATAAGGACAAAAATGTACTTTAAAAGCCTTTTTCCCCTGAGGACAATTCCTACTGGAAGACTTAATCAATCCCATTATCTGGAGTGCCTGTGCACAGGGGAGAGAAAGGAGTGGCCAACCTTTCCTGAGCACCCACTGCTATCCACACGTACATTTCATGCAATTTAAGGCAGATGGTATTACTCTGATTTTACATATGCAGAAACCAATCTCAGAGGTCAGGCAAGGGGCTCAGGATTTGCATCCAGCCCCACCAGACTCCCAAGACTCCTGAACTTAGCCCTTTACCACTTCTCACACTACTTCCAGTGTACACCAGTGTTTACATTAAAACATCCTGGGTCACAGAGCACTTCACAGCTTACATCTTGCTTTTCCTATACGGGATCTCATTTAATTAACACAACCCGGTAAGAAAGCGAAGAATTCCTTTTCTGCCATTACGAAAGGCCATGTGGATTCAAAGGTCATCAGTAACCTGTACAAATGTGCTGCAACAGAGCTGTGCCCTCTTTGTTTTCTCACCTGTAAAACTAATGTTCATTCCTACTTCACACTGCCTGATAAATGGCAGGAGATCAAATGGTAACTATTCTTAGCAACATGGTTTTTATTAATTGAATAGTCCTCAGTTAAATTTATACACACATTCACACTATACCTATCTCAAAGACTCAACCTAATTAGTCAAGCCTTTACTTGTTGGAGAAGATATCATTTTACCACTACCTCAAACTCAGAGAGAAACCACTAACTACAGCTTCCAAGAAACTGACAAAAAAGGCTTACTGAAAATGATTGGTCAAACCCAATATGGATTCTGAAAGCTACTAACAAGAGAACAGAAAGAGGAGCCTTCAGATGATAAAATACAAAAACAATCCTCCTCCTCACCTTCCAGAGCCATGGGTTCATCATTAATGTGCTGTTTAACTCCAGTCGTTTGAATTCAGTGATGGCCCTGAGCATCCAAAAGCTTTCTAGTGAGAGGTTTGCCCAGGGGGCCTAGGGAATAGGGGTGGGTTGGAAAGGATCCACATTGTTGGTGTGAGCTATTTTTAATGCGCTGCATCTAATGCACAGCTTGCCTATTTACTACATTCACTTGAAAAGAAACCAGGTTAGTTCAGAAATTTCAGATGCAATAGGAATCAGCTCACCAACTTCTCAAGCCAGAATGAAAAAGATGGCATTAGTGTGGTTGTACAAGGATCCCAGCATCAGCCAAACAGAAGGAAACCTCTATTTTGGAAATGAGATGTTCTTCAGGTCAAGCTCACCAAAACCTATCCAATCGAGGATTGGATTAAAGGTTAAAAAAGAAAAAAAAAGTGGGGGGATCAGGCCTACAGGTAATATGTGTTATTTTCTAAACACAGCAACTTTGTAGTAAAGACAGAAGGACAGCCAGCCACACCAATTGCCTGCATGAGAACAGTATTAGCACTGTAAATCTAACACCAATTATTATTGGTCTTCCTTGTTTTGCTCTTTTAATCTTCCTTCTCATCTGTTTTCTTTTAAATCGATCCTAATTTCTTTATAAGAACAGACTGAGGTTTATTTTGCGTGGCTGCTCTAACCTCACAAGCAAACAGATTTCAGTCTCCATCAGATTATCTAGCTCTCTTTTTATATCCCATTTCACAGACAAAATTCAAGTCCAGAGCGGGCAAGTGGTGCGTCCCAGGTTTGCTAACACGTCTGGGCTAGAACGAGGGCTCAAGAGACCCACAGTCTGGGTCTCCAGATGCATCATGCTGCAAACCTGGTGTCTTGAATACCAAGTTTATTTGGGAGGAGGAAGGAAAAAAAGAAAGAAAAACAACCAACGTGAGTCATCTCTGCTGTCAAGGGACACCACACAGGTTCTCATAAAATACCCACTCTCTCCAGAACCACCTGTTTCTGAAATGACCCGCCTCGGCCGGAGATTAAAAGGGCACGTCGTCTGCCCCTTCTCCTTCTACCACGAGGCTGTGAGCAGAGGTGCTGCTGGGCTTTGGGAGCTGCTAGCCCAAGCCCGGGGGAAGGGGGGCGGACGTGGGCAGCACTGGACAGGGAATGGAGTGGGTTGGCTGCGCGAGGACGTGGATTATTTTCCCAGTTATGATTTCATGCAGCCCAATCCTACTCCCTTGGAACACCCCCTAGATATACGATCCACGCGCTGCCCCTCAACTTCCACAGTCCCAAAGCACTGCAGTCCGAGAGGTGACTCGGGCAGCCCAGGAGGGGCGGTCCTGGACGCGGCGGCAGAGGAAGCGGCGCGCAGCTCGCCCCCCGCCCGCCTCTCAGGAACTCCCGGCGAGTCCTCGCACTCCGCCGGGGTCCCCAACTCTGGGGGCCGCTCTCACGGTCGGCCCGGGCGGCGAGGGGCGCAGCCCAGTGCGCGCCGCCGCCTCGCCGCAGGTCGCCGCCCCGGGGCCCGCCCGGATGTGGGGTGTCCCCGCGCGCCCCCGCCGAGCCCAGCCCCGGGCGCCCCGACCGCCGCAGGGCCCCCGCCGCCCCGCCGCCCCCGGCCCCGCCGCCGCGCCCGCACTTCCCGCCCGCCCGCGCGGGCTCGCGGTCCGCCCCAACTTTTCCCGACCTCGGCCCGCGCCCCGAGCCGCGGGGCCGCCCGCCCGCCCGCCGGCGCGAGTTGCGCTCGGGACCGCTCGGCGCCGCCGGGCCTGGGTCGGCAGCCGCCGCGGAGGCGGAGGCGGAGCCGGGTGGCGGGAACCGCGCAGCCCAGCCCGGCCCGCGCCGCCGCCCCTGCCCACCTGCCGCCGCCGCCGCCGCCGCCACTGCCGGGAATACGTGGCAGTGGCCCGCTCGCTCCCCGCGCCGCGCCGCGCCGCGCCGCGCCTCTGCTCTCCCCTCGGGCCCGCGCGGCGGCTCCGGCTCCGGCTCCGGCTCCGACCGCAGCGCCAGGCGCCCTCTGCCGCCGGGAAGCCGCATCCGCCCGCCCTAACCCTAACGCGCGCCCGCCGCGCCCCTCCGCCCGCCGCGCCCCACGCGCCCCGGAGCCGGGACCGCGGGCCGGACCGACCCGTGCGCCGCCGCCGCCCCGCCAGCCCGCGCGACCCGGCCCGGAGCCCTCCGCCCGCCCGCGCCCGCGCCCGCCCGCCCGGCCCAGGTCACCCCTGCGGGGCACTCGGCGCTGGGGGACGGCGCGCCACGTGTAGCGCGGTCACCCTGCGCTCTCCCAAGGCGAGGCAGCGCCTGCCCAGAACACCCAAGTGCGCAGTAAATACTGTGGAGGCAGCTCTTTACCCGGCCAGGCTTCTCCAGCCGACAGACAGCCTGACCTAGAGTTGTTTCTTGTAAATCACACGTGCACGCACGTGCTCTGTTGAGCATGAATAAACGAGACTCAGTCCCCCCACCTCAGACCAGCACCAAGGCCGCAACAAGGCCCCGAGCTACGGGTTATTCAGGACTTTGAATCAAACACACCTAGGTTTTAAATCAACCACTTAAATGCTGGGCAGTTTCAGGAAAACTAATCTCTTTGGGCCACAATTACCTCATCTATAAATTAAGAACAATAAAACCTGCTTCATAGGGTTATTGTAAGGATTCATTGAGATCATGCACTGTACAGCGCTTTGCACAGCACTCTGAATGTACAGTAATATGCAAATGGTTGTTTGTATTATTACTGATCTAGCAAGTGATAAAACTGTATGCAAAAAATGTATAATAATAGCTATCTTTTTACCTGAAAACAACCTTAAAACCCTTGTTGTTAGAACACTATAACCAGATAACCGGATCACACTGGTAACTGGGTGCAGCAGCTTTCCAGGTACACACACACACACACACACACACACACACACACGAGGCAATTGCCCTTTGCCCATTTTCTGTTTCTATGCAGGGGCTGTGCTGTGCTCAATATAATCTAATGACCAGACCAGCAGACCTCACCTGGTTCCACAAAACTGACCCCCTCTGATTTCGAAAGCCCAGCTTCCCATGCTTTTCAGATCTTAGTGGGCTTTGCAGACCCTCTGCCCTATGAACTGCCCTTACCCCCTGCCCTTACCCGGTCCTTTGCTGCTGATACCATTTTGGCCTCAGCCCATCTGCCAACAGATGTCCTAATAAAAATTTGCTCCCCGATCCTTGTCCACCCTGTTCCTCTCAGTGTTCCACCTAACTCTTGTATGGTGATAGTGTCACCTGCCCAGCAAGGTCAGCCCTGTCCCTCCTCCCCTGCACCCCCAGTAACAGGTTTTGTTTTGTTTAAGAGCTGTAAAACCGGCTCTTCTTCAGATTTTCCACCTGGGTTTCTGTGGCCAGTCCCTTAATCAACAAGTGCTTATTGTATTCGTGTCAAAAGCAGTGAACAGTTTGAGGGCCTCGGTTGTGTACCACTTCTTCCTGCCCCCCCCCCCAACACACTTTTTCAAGAGTCTCTTTCCTGGTCCACACATCAGCACAGTGACATTGCATCAGATGGGCCAAGTCCTGAGTCCCAGCCCATCTACTCTAGGCTTTCTGTGCCTCACTCAGTCCCATCAACTGTAAACTGGAGACTAACACCTTGTTCATAACACTGAGAGAGCCCGGTGTGGTGCCACACGCTTGTAATCCCAGTACTTGGGAGGCTGAGACCGAAGGATCCGGGTTCAAGGCCAGCCTCAGCTACTTGGTGAGGCCCTCCGCAACTTAGTGAGACCCTGTTTCAAAATAAAGAATAAAAAATAGGGCTGGGGGTATAGCCCGGAGGTAGAATGCCCCTGGATTCAATCCCCAATACCGCAAAAAAAAAAAAAAGAAACCACTGAGAGAGAATTAGTGATTCAGTCTGTGAGGGGAAATTCCTAGAACATATAGGTGCTTACCAAAGGCAAGTATTGATTAGTTTACTTGGTAGGTATTTAAGGAGCATCTATTTAGTGTTGTAGGTGCTAGAAGGTCCAGTGAAACAATCATGCATGAAGTAAAGTTCTTGCCCTCAAAGGAGTCTGGGATCTGGTGGATGAGAGGTGCACACATAGATGTACTCCATACAAGGACAAAAAGGATGGAAGGACATGAGATGCAGCTAAATATGAAATTAGTAAGTTGCAAGGTCCAAATTGGGAGAGGGGTGTTGCAGTATACAGGGGTATAATGAGTGCTTTAATCCATTATACTTGTAAATGTTATTTTCCTCTAAATATTATGTACAAAACGTCCCACAGCCCCTGCTAAAAATTAATGAATAATTTTATGAGGTAAGTGAGCCATTGATGCAGGATTCAGTCCCTTAATAAGGCGACTCCAAATGTTCCCTTATACTAGTAATAACCTATATATTGTGTCTTTTGTGAAAATGCCTTCATTTACAAGCTAAAGTTTCATATCTTGCAATGCAAGACTAAGAGGGAAAGTTCACACATTGTTGCAATAATGAAACGGCTTCTGATGAAGCACACCTACCAAGGTGCCCTTGAATGGTCTCCTCCCACGTTGGCCATGCGGCTTGCTGTGGCCACTGAGACATGAGTAAATAGGACATTGGGTGAACTGAGAACGTGTGCCTTGTTCCTTGCTCTCTTGAACTTTTGCCCTGAGCCTGCTGTAAAGAAGCCTGGTCCAACCTACTTAAAGATGAAAGATCCCAAGGAGAGACAGGCTTGCCATCCCAGCTATGCAACCCCCAGTTAAATTCAGCAGCATGAGTGAGCCCAGGCAAAGCCAGCCAAAAAAAAAAAAAAACAGCCAACCCCAGAATCTCAAACTATGAAATGGTGGTTGTTTTAGGTTGCAAAGTGTTGGGGAGGTTTGTTATACAACAAAAGATAACCAATACAGGTATCACTTTCTAGGCATGTCTACAGTTACAATGTCTTAGGGAAATTCACCCAAGAATCAGTATGCTTGCTAGTGTTTTTCTGTCATGAAGCATTCAGTTGAAATCACTATGCTTAAGTTTAGTGGAATATCACATTTTATGTAAATGCCCTCTCTCAGAGTTTTTCATTGAATTGGTTCCTGAGCCTGGTGCGGTTTAAAAGCCTTTTGCAGGCAACATGACAATGAGCTAGCAAAATCAGTTTGTCAGCTGCAAAAGCTTTAAACATAACTGTTCGGAACACCAACAATAGGTATTATAGAGGTTGGGTGTATTTATCTCTCCCACTTTATTGTTAGCTCTTTAATGACAATTAAATTATCAACAAGGTTTCATCATAGATCACAAAACATCAGAGAAGGAAGGGAAGCCACAGACCATCTAATCTACCACCTCATTTTCTAGATGAGAAAACTGGGGCTGAGAGATGATTAGAGCCTTACAAATTCTCTGAAGCTGGCTCAGAGCAGAACTGGGTTGACCAATTCAAAGTTTTTTACACCATTTGTTGAACTATTTTGTTTCCCTTTTTGACATTTGTTACTGTTTAAAATATTTTAAAATATTCCTCCCTTGCCCAAATCATGTCTCCAACTTTCCTTTGCATTTAACATAAAATCTGAAGTGTGTGTGTGTGTGTGTGTGTGTGTGTGTGTGTGTGTGTATTTAATGGGGATGGCACCCAGGGGTGTTCTACCTCTGAGCTACACCCCCAGCCCTATTTTGTTTTTTATTTCGAAACGAGGTCTTGCGAAGTTGCTGAGGGCCTTGCTAAATTCCTGAGGCTGGCCTCACTAAGTTGCTAAGGCTGTCCTTGAACCTGTGATCCTACTGTCTCAGCCTCCCAAGTACTGGAATTACAGGCCTGTGCCACCATGTCACATCTAAACTCTTAATATGGCCTGACAGCCCCACGAGTTCTGCCTAACTTCTACGGAGGCGTTAGTTCAGCTCTTCCCCTCAGCACACTCTGCCTGCAGCCGTTCTGTTCCCCAAACCAGCAAGCTCTTCTCCACTTCAAGTCCTTTGCACATGCTGTTCTCTCTGCAGACATGCTCTTCTCCAAACTCTTCACTTTGTGAAATCCTATTTATGAGAACCCACTAGAGTTCTGTGGTTGCAAGCAACAGAAAGTAATTCAGGGGATCCTGTAAATGAACAAAAAAAGAAATTGGTGGACAAATAGGTAGCTCACAATCCCTTCAGCCGCATTTCAAAACGGTCAGAACCAGGACAGCTCAGGAATCTAAGGAGGACACACACTTTGTCAAGGCTCAGCTATTGAAACAGCCGGCTCCAGTTGTCTTTCCACCAGATTCTGAGCCCTAGAAGGAAATCGACTCTGTCCTAACTTGGTCACATGCCCTCCCTCAGCCAGCAGAGAGTGGACACCTTGAATGGAAGCCCCGAAGATGATCATCAGGGTGTTGCTACCAGACAAAAGAAAAGTTGATCAGGGCTGACAAAATCAATGAATGTCCACTATGGAACCTCTGGGGCCTTAGCTTCAATGTCACCTTCTCAGGGAAGCTTCTCTTAACCACTCCATCTGTCACACTCTGTCAGGATAGTCTTATTTTTTCACTGTTCTCATCCCATTTTCTAATTACATATTCATGTGTTCATTTGTTTCTCTCGTATTCTCCCTCCCTAAGAGAAGGGACTGTACATGTCTGCCCTCTACTCCGTCTTTACCACCTAGCACAGAGCCTGGTGCATGAAAGACTCTCAATAAACAGTTACTGAATGAATAAACAGATGAATGAATGACAAATGAATGATACAGGCCTTGTGATTCTTCTGACTTGGTCCATGTGACACTAATTTTGTAGGCATGGACAAGAAAAGGCAAAGAATATGGTTAGTATAGGTTGTAGATGTGCTCTGCTAGGTCCCGGGGTGGTATTGTGGAAACGACAAGGACTCACACTCAGTATAGATGAGGAAACACTACTCTGTGAGTCAGAAAAGAGCCATGTTGTACTATGCTATTCTTGAGGCATAAGTTACATAAGCAATGAAGCAAGAGGGGGGAGACCTACAATGGTGAAGTCTGTGTGCCTCAGAACATTTGCAGAAGTAGGAACCCTCAAGACTGAAATTGGGTTCACGACCCGACTGTGGCTGCCAGGAGCTGAGTTCAGCAGTGTATGTTCATGAACCTGCTCCTTCGGCCTCTGCTAATGCTGGGTGGTCCTGTCTTTATAGCAGGAGGCCCAGACTCGTTTGCTGATGGCTAGAGGTCCATGCAGAGGTTCTCACCACTTGGATAAAATGAGAGTAATAAGAGCAATATAAAGCTAAATGTGGTCACTCTTAGTATGAATGAGTATTATATTTGTGATAGCTTAGGTATTGGGAGTTTTGTTTGGGTCATTTTTGGGCAAAATAAAAATGTGACAACCTATTTCACCCAAAAGTGTTTTTGTAATATTACTGGTCTATGAAACCTGAAAACCTAAGAACTTCACAATCTCAGAAACCTGGGCAAACCCTGCAAGGGCTTTAGGTCCATCCATAAATAAACTGTTGATGCTATAACATCATTATATCAACTGTTGTCGTTTTAATCATGGAGCCCTAGCCTGTTTTCTTTCCTGCCGCAAGGTCTACTTGGCAGTTGCGTTAGCTCCACTGGTTAGAACAGGAAGCTAAAAGAGGCTTCACTCCCAGGCTGGCATCTGGGCCCCAGGCTTTTTCCTGTTAGAAACAGAAACCTGGACTTGAAGTGTGATCGATGACCATGAGTGTGTGTGTGTGTGTGTGTGTGTGTATACATATGTGTCTGTACACACACTTGCATGCATGTGTATACTCTTGTGCAGAGAAAGTCCTTAGACCATCAACTACAGGGGAGCTACTTAATCCTAAGATGATATATATATATATATATATATTTTTTTTTATTGGTGCATTGTAATCATACATCTTGATAGATGACAGGGTGGTAGAAGTATACATGCACATATCAATCAATTAGCCCTCCCCCAATTCCCACCCCCATTCCCTCCCCCTTCCCTCCTTCTCGTGCTCAGCATAGTAGTTGACTTGACTTAAATAAGTTTGTGTATGTACATCCTGTGCATTAGGGTATTTTTCTCTTCCCCTCTCCCATCTCCCTCAGTTAGGTCACCTTCTTCACTCATCTAAGGTTTTCTCCATCTTTGTCTGGAGTCCCTCTTACGCTCTGTTCTCTCTAGCTTCTGCATATTAGGGAGAGCATCTGACTTTTCACTTTTGGTGACTGACTAATCTCACTTAGCATAATGTTCTCTAATTCCATTCATTTCCCTGCAAATGACATAATGTTGTCCTTCTTTATGGCTATGTAAAATTCCATTGTTCATATATCCCATAGTTTTGTAATCCATTCATCTGTTGACATCTTGGTTGGTTCCATAGTTTGGCAATTGTGAATCGTGCAGCTATAAACATAGATACGCATGCATTAGTCTGGTAGTTTGGTTTCTATTCTTTTGGGTAGATACCTAGAAGTGGTATTGTTGGGTCAAATGGTAGGTTCATTCCCAGTCTTCTGAGGATCCTCCACACTGTTTTCCAACGTTGCACTAATTTGCAATCCCACCAACAGTGTATTAGAGTTCCTACGTCTCCACATCCT
>PVJS01016582.1:24436-37400 GCA_004027185.1 Glis glis | reverse complement strand
GGGTGCCGGCACCCGGGTGGGAGTCGAGGGCTCCTCGGCCCACTGTCCCGTCCACGGGATGCCGGCACCCGGGTGGGAGTCGAGGGCGCCTCGGCCCACTGTCCCGTCCACGGGATGCCGGCACCCGGGTGGGAGTCGAGGGCGCCTCGGCCCACTGTCCCGTCCACGGGGTGCCGGCACCCGGGTGGGAGTCGAGGGCGCCTCGGCCCACTGTCCCGTCCACGGGGTGCCGGCACCCGGGTGGGAGTCGAGGGCGCCTCAGCCCCGTTCTCCCACAGGTGTTTGAGGAGGAGCACCACATCCTCTACCTGGACCATGGCGGTGTGATCGTGGCCATCAAAGACACCTCCATCCCCTTGAAGGTCCTCAAGTAAGTCTCAGGCCAGCACAGGCCCAGCGGGCGTGGGGCGACTGGGTGGGGATGCTCCCCGGGGCAGCGTCCCATGGGCACAGGTGACAGACACCCTGAGCCCAACCCCTGGGTGGGGTATCACCACACTTCCTAATTCTTCCCCAAGGGGGTCCCGGAGGGGGATTCTGTCCTGTCCTTGGGAGACAGCAAACAGGAAGACTGTACAGCACTGTGGGGGGAACAGAGGGAGCCTGAGGCCGGGAAGCCAGAGGACCCCAGCCAGCCTCAGGGAGCAGGGAGGGCTTCCCAGAGGAGGAGACTCAAGAATCAACGGGAATCAGTTGGTGGAGGGGGTGAGGCCAGGGTGACCTCGACAAGGATGCAGGCAGTGTACGCCTCTGTGGGAGTGGGATTGGTCTGAAGGGCACAGAGGACGAGGCAAACCTGGGACCCAGAAGGCAGAACTGGGGCAGCGTCCAAGAAGCCAGTATCATGATAACCTGCAAAAAGGCTTTCTATAGTAGACATGGCGGCACTACAATACTGTTCCTGTCACTGACCTGGAACCCCTGGGTTGGGCTCGAGCCTTGGGTGGGGCTGTACTGGATAGTTCCCGTGCTTGGGTACCCCTGCCATTCAGGGGTGCAAGCATCTGCGCGGTGCCTGGGTAACACGCCCCGGGCACGGGGCCTTGCTGAACAGGTGGGCCGCCTGGTGCTGGCAAGCGAGCTGCTGTAGCTTCACCCAAGACAGGGCCGGGCTGGGGTCCAGCCTCGGAGAACGCCACCATGGGGCACAACTGGACCCAAGGGGCAGAGTCCCAGACACGGGGAGCGTTCCCACGTCCTGGATACCGGCCCTTCTCCTGCAGGTTCAGCGTGGACGAGGGCCTCACCTGGAGCACGCACAACTTCACCAGCACCTCCGTGTTCGTGGATGGGCTGCTGAGCGAGCCGGGGGACGAGACGCTGGTCATGACGTGAGTGCACGGCTGGGGGTGGTGGGTGGTGGATGGTGGGCAGTGGATGGTGGGCGGTGGGTGGTAGGCAGTGGGTGGTAGGCAGTGGGTGGTGGGCAGAGCTGATCCCAGGCCGTGCCGGGGCCTCCTGGGCCTTTGAGCCCTGAGGCATGTATAGACCCTGGCCCACCTCCATCCTCACCCCTGCCCCCGTCCAGGGAGGGCGGGCCCCTAACAACCCAGCTCCTCTTGCCCCAGCCATCGGGAGGCGGGCACTCTATCCCTGCTCAGGAACATTGTCCACCTGCCCAGTCTCACCAGCTGTTGAGGGCGGAGCCAGGGTTCAGGGGTGGCTCTGGACCACGGCCCCATCTCACCCTGGAGCTGGTGCTGGGGATGGGTGACTGGCACCTTTCTTGGCCATGGGGCACAGATGAAACCCAGACTGGGTGGTAGAGAGGGGACCTGGGCTGAGACCCCGGCCTGTCACCCTGGCCCAGGAGCAGCCCTGCCCAGGGTCTTTCTCCAACCTGCCAGGCCCACCCTGGACCAGGCTCTGTTGAGGCCCCATGAGGGTCCAGGAATCCTACTGTTCAGAGCCGCTCCGGCCCAGGAGCACAGACAGAGGAGAGAGGGGAACACAGGGCATTGACCATAACTGTGGCCACACCAGGGCAGGAAGGGGAACCCAGGGGCCTGACTGCAGCCCTGTGGCCACACATGAGCAGAGAAGGCACGCCCCAGAAACCCAGGAAAGGAGGTCCATCGGGGTGCTCCTGTGTGTTCTGGCGGCAGCGCGGGGCCTCGTCCCAGGCATAGCTGATCTGACGGGGCGCAGCTGCGCAGGGCGCGGGGCTCTGTCCCAGCAGCAGCGTCCCCGTGCAGCGCAGGGGGCTCCGTGCGCTCTCCCTGCCTCTGGTCAAGGACACCTGCAGGGGTTTGAATAGCTTCCCCCCCTCAAATCCACCTGGAACGGGTGGACATCTGGATGCAGCTGTGATCTGGTTAAGAAGAGGCCACGCTGGAGCAGGCCCTCCTCCAGTGACACTGTCCTGATAAGAAGAGACAGATGCGGAGGGGCCTGTGGAGGTGGAGGGGGCAGTGGAGCCGAGGCCACAGGCCCAGGCAGCCTGGAGCCCCACCGGAAGCTGGGGGAGGAAGGATCCTCTGTGGGGTCACCTACCATGTCTCTGCCCTGTGTGGTGGGAAGGCTTCGGACGGCCTGGGGGCACAGGCACCATCTGACCAACCCCACTCTCAGGGACCTTGCTGCTGCCCAGCCCCGGCCTGCCTGGTGACAAGTCTGCTCCCTCCAGCAAGTGACCCCTGACCCTGCAGACCACCAGCCCCCCCTATACCCTCGTCTGCTCTGCGATGCCCCAAGGAGTCTTGGGAGGGCGCAGGGCTCTGCTGGCTCCTGACTTGGAACTTGTGGCCTCCAGCACCTGGGAGGACACATTTCTTGCTGCACCCAGTTTCTGTGCCTTGTCACAGTGACCCTGGATAGCACTACAGCGTCCGGACTTCTCCCTTGGTAACTGCTCTGTCCCAGGCCAGGGGACCTTGATGACAGTGGACTGCTGACTGCAGGTGCCCTTCCTCTGCCTCATCCCCCTGCAGCAGACAGGCTTCCCACAGAGAGACCTACAGTGTGGCCTTTGTCTTACCGCTGGGCCTTCGGGGGCCACAGGTGTTTCTGCAGCATGGACTTACTGCCCGCAGGGGACCCTCAGGGCTCGGCATGGAATGCGGCCTGACTTGTTAGCCGCCCACCCACGTTTGTCCTCCAGGGACCCGTCCAGCTCTCCCACCGTTGGCCCAGGAATGCCCCAGCAGGGCCTCGTGGAGAAGCCTGAGAGCACATGACAGCACCTCCCCTCTGCACCCCGTCCTCCTCGGAGGGCCTCGGAGCTCCCGAGGCCATAGCAGGACCACACCATGGCAGGGGGGATGCTGCCCACCGCCAGTGCCACCTCTGCCCGGGCAGGGGTAAGGCCCGAGCTGCTGCAGGGCAGGTGCCCCTGTGCCTGTGTGAGGCTGGACGAATACTGCCCTGCTCCCCAGCTGCCCTGGCTGTAGGGTGGGGGCTGGGAACACAGTCTTGGAAAAACCCCACCGGGGCCCTCGCGCCACCTGCCCAGCGTGTCCACCACCTCGGCCCACTCCCCAGTGGCTCCGTCTCTGCTGCTTGACAGTTGAAGAAACTGAGGCTCAGAGAGGGGACATGCCTCTGCCCTGATGGCAGCAGGTGGGGTGGAGTCCAGCTAAGACAGGTGCTCGTGGACCAGGTGACAGCAGATGGGGTCTTGCCAGAGCAGACAGAGCCAGACACCCAGGATGTGCACTGCCCTGCCCATCATTCAATGTGCACCTATCGAGCACCGACTGTATACCAGGTGCCGTGTGAGATTCCAGGAGGGTCAGCCTATGCCAGCACTGCTTTAGGGCTTTGATGGTGGTGAACAGGAACCTGTCCCCACACTCTGAGGACAAGACTAGCATGTCTCCCCGGTGCTGGCCAGGAAGGACAGGGACTGAGCGGGCCGTGGGATTGATGGGAGAGGCCATCGGGGACGCCACGAGAGCAAAGCGCCTGCGGAGCCGGGGTCGGAGCCACGCTCTGGAAACCAGAGGCTGAGGAGGGAAGGGCGAGGACAGCGAGCCTGGTGGTTCTGTGGCGTTTGAGGCCAGAGCGCCGGCGTAGTCTGAACTCTGGCTGCCCTGATACCGTCCCGTCTTTGGGGGCCGTCCCTGCCCAGCACTGGGGCAGCCTCACCCCCACGCCGTCCAGGATCTCCTGGACACCCCGGGAGGGCAAGCTGTGCCCTCCCAGCATGGGGAGCACCTTGCTGGTGTCTCAGGGGGGCCTCGCCCGCCCGTGGCAACCCTGCGTGAGCCGGCTCTTGGTGCTGGGTGTTGTTCCAGGTGGGCCGACCCCTCTGTGCCCGGAAGGACTGTGTACCCACGGCTTGGGGTGTCTTCCCTTGTGGAGGCTGCAGCTGGGGACAGGACAGGGTGGCCCCTCATCTTTCCCTGAGGTCACAGAGGTTGTTGGACATTTACCAGCAGGGGCAGCAGGAGGGAAGGCTCCGGCCTGGGGGTCCGGCTGCATCCTGGGTCTATCTGGAGTGTCACGGGTGGACCCGGATCGGCCATGCCTGGTGCAGCTGCTCCAAGGTCCAGGCAGCGGCTGGCGCCCGCAGGGCACATACAGCTCCAGCTGGTCAGTCTGTCTCTGGCCTCTGCTTTCCTAGCCCAGAGGTGGGGGCGCTTTTCTCCCCAGAGCAGTGAGGGATTCCATTTTGTGGGAGCTTTGGGACATTGGACCATCATGTCAGAGCCGGGCCTGGCCCAGAAGCAGCTGCTTTAATCTTCTACCACCAGACGGGCTTCAATCCCAGAACCGTAATGGCGGATTCACAGCCGGACGCTACAGCCTTTTAAGTTTTCTTAAAAGCATCAGAACGGTTCCTATAGATCTCCTGTTTCACAGTGCTGCGTCTTCAAACGGCTTTCCAATTCCAGTTGACATAGAAATAATTCAAACTGCCAAAGAGGGGACACGCTGGCACGTTAGAATAAAACATTTATCTGCCGGCCTGCGCGGGAGCGAACTGTGTGCTCAGAGGAGCTCCTGCCTCTCCAACCCTCTCCCTCTCCCCCTCTCCCTCGCTCCTTCTTCCCCTCTCTCCTGTTTCCTACACGTTTGAGAGCATTTCCCCACATGGTCTCTGTCCACATCCACCCAAAGGTCACATCGCTGTTGACCACGGTCACCATGTGAGGACGATGTCTGCAGCCTCTCACCGTTGCCCACCCACCTTCCCCGCAGCACAGCAGGGGGCTCCCAGGTGTGGGTGTGCCCCTTGGCTCTGGCGGGCTGCAGGCCGCAGCAGGGCTGGGGGAGCTGTCCAGGGAGGCAGCCGGCCAAGTCCCTGCCACTCTCCTGCCGGAGCCCCAGGTCTAACCGATGGCAGATGTTTCTCAAACTCCGGCCATGGCTTGGGTTTCTTAGAAGGCAGGACTGCAGACAGCTGAGGGGCTGACCTTGATCAACAAGGAGCCAGCCTCCCTTCTCTGCTCAAACTCAGAACTCAGGGGAGACTGAGGCGCCCTGCAGGTTCTGCAGCCACGTGCCCCCGGCCAGGCCGCGCAGCCCTGGAAAGCTGTTTCTGCAGCATGCACCCCCTCAGGGTCAGGCCCAGGGAGGCCGGGGAAGGGGTGGCACCAGATGTGGCACCCGTCCAGGAGTCATTCTGCAAAGCAGCGTGCCAGGGCCGGCGTGAGTGGGGCCGTGAAGGGCCCAAGGCAGGCACGAGGCCATGCTCCCGGCCCTGTTGCAGCTGCTTCCCCGTCCATTGAGGGGACCTGTGGGGTCAGACAGGAGGGCCGCGCCCCTGCAACGGACAAGCCACAGATGGGGAGCGGCCATGGTGGGGATCCTGATGCGGAGGCCACTGTCCCAGTCCCAGCAAGGGCAGGGCGGCACCACCAGGCTACAGCGTGGGTGGGATCTAGTCAGGGGATGTGGAGACGTGGCCTGTAGGCGGGATGGGGGGACGTGGCCCGCAGGCGGGATGGGGGGACGTGGCCCGCAGGCGGGATGGGGGGACGTGGCTCGCAGGCGGGATGGGGGGACGTGGCCCGCAGGCGGGATGGGGGACGTGGCCTGCAGGCGGGATGGGGCCACACTGAGGCCATGTCCCTCCTCCCCAGGGTCTTCGGGCACATCAGCTTCCGCTCCGACTGGGAGCTGGTCAAGGTGGACTTCCGGCCCTCCTTCTCCAGGCAGTGCGTCGAGGACGACTACGGCTCCTGGGAGCTCTCCGACCTCCAGGTGGGTCAGGACGCAGCAGGCCACAGAGGCCTCCTCTGCCTGCCTGGGGCCCGCCCGAACCTGTGGGGCCTCGTCTTCCCTGGAAACCTCCACAGAGTCGACTCCCCAAGACATCGTGCCTCCTGGGAGATTTTCCTGCCTTTCCTGTGCCCAGGGCTGCTCTGGCTGAGGGTCCCCCTGTCTCTCTCGGGGTTGCAGGGTCCAGGGCTGCTCTGGCTGAGGGTCCCCCTATCTCTCTCGGGGTTGTGGGGTCCAGGGCTATACTGATCCATGGATCCCAGCATGCTGGGATTTGGTCTGGGATTTTTAGCTCTTGGGAAAGCAATGGCGTCTGTTCCACATGCCTAAGGGGGTCTGGGGCAGGCTCGGGGTGGGTACCAGCCCCGGATCCCACACACTAAATATTTCCACAGGGGTTTTCTGGGCTCCACCTAGGAGGAATGAATAAGTGCCTCCCTCCACGCCAGTCCGCCCAGGTTGGGCTGGGAAGGCCTGCCAGTTCACAGCACAGAGCCGGGGGTGGGCGCGGGGTGTTAGTGATTTGACGGCACTAGGGAGAGCCACCAGGACACTCAGGAAGGTGCAGGGGATGCTGGCCCGGGGCTCTGGAGAGTGGGGCGCAACCTCGAGCACAACATGGACCAGGGGGCATTTGAGGCAGAGCAGGGAGGGGCCGGGTGGGGAATCCCTGAGAGCAAATGTCAGGGCTGGGCGCTGGCTGAGCCACTGGACAGATTCCTGCTGAGGACAGCAAGGGCCACCGGATGCCACCTGGGGGTGGAGGACAGGGAACAGGGCCAGTCATCAACGTGGTCGGCTATGAGGGTTCTTGTTAAGCCGACTTGGCAGGGCTCTTTGCTATAACTGGTCTTACAAGAAGGTGTGCAGATGGGCCTAGAAGGTTCTGGAGCCGG
Organism: Glis glis; assembly: GCA_004027185.1. NCBI lineage: Eukaryota > Metazoa > Chordata > Mammalia > Rodentia > Gliridae > Glis > Glis glis. The sequence continues at coordinate 30,339 of PVJS01016582.1, read as the reverse complement.
TCGAAGCTTGACCGAGCAATCCTTGTCAGCAGGGTGGGGCTGCTCTGAGCATCCCCTGAGGACCTACTGTGTGTCCACATAAGACCTCGAGGCCGTGACTTGTCGCTGCTCTGCATAGGGTATGGGGACAAAGGGGAACCTACGGGGGCCACGTGTCCAACAGTTCTTTGACCCTTAGGTCCAGCCAGGACTTGTACACAGTAGGTGCACAATGAGTGTTTGGGGTAGGGTAAGAGAGCCTGCCTCAGCTTGACCTCAGACACACCTCATCCCCAGTTGAGCCTCAGTTTCCCCATCTGTGAGGGAGTAGTGCCCTCCCCAGCTGCTGCCTGTGCTGGGCCAGCCTCAGGGCTGTAGGACAAGCTGAGGGGGCGCTGACATGGGCCTCAGGCTGGCTCCTCACTCTGATGTGTCTGCTACAGGGTGACCGCTGCATTATGGGCCAGGAGAGAAGATTCCGGAAGAGAAAGGCCACGTCCTGGTGCGTGAAGGGGAGGAGCTTCACGGCGGCGCTCTCCTCCCGCGTGTGCCCCTGTCGGGCCAAGGACTTCCTCTGGTGAGCCCTCCCTGCTGCCCTTAGAACCGGGTCCCCAAGTCCAGCATGTGGACAAGGGTAACCACCACAGTGGCCTCTCACGGGTGGGGAGACACCAAGGAAACGTCAGGGCGTCTTGGGGAGGCCGCACCCTGCCCACTCTCCCCTCTGTCCAGGGACACTGTCCCACTCAAAAGCCTCCCGTGGCTGCCGCTGCCCACAGGATAACACGGCCACACAGCCTCAGACATAGTGTATGGTCCCCTGCCTCTGTATCCTGCTCCCCACAGTCCATCTTCCTGAGCCTGGGCCTCCTGAACAGCGCAGGACTCCTCCCTCTCTTCCCGCCTAGTCTGTGCATCCTTGGAAATGCTCTCCCCTCCTCCAGGAGGCCCTCCAGGCTCCTCCCAGTTTGCACCTGTCACTCTGGAAAGTGCCCGGCAGTGTTCCAGCTATCTCCCACGCTGGGCCAGGCTGCGTGGGACAGCCTCTGTGTCCCCACAGAGGGGTGCATAGTCGACCCTCACCTGAGATTCCCTGGCTGGCGGCCATCCCAGCTGACCACTGCTCTCCTCCACCAGTGACTACGGATTTGAGCGCATGCCCTCCTCGGAGCCAGCTGCCGACAAGTGCTCGGCCAACTTCTGGTTCAACCCCTTGTCCCCTCCTGATGACTGTGCCCTGGGCCAGACCTACGCCAGCAGCCGGGGGTAAGTGCGGCCGGGCTTTCCGGGCAAGCCCAGGGCAGACGCGGCACCCGCTGTGGCTTCAGAGTGAGGGCAGAAGGGCAGGCCCAGGTCAAGGGGACTGAGTCACCAGGCCCCTGGCACAAGAGCCCGCAGGGTCCCATGGAGCCCAGGGGCCATTGCCTCCAGTTGGCTCTGGGTAGAGAACAAGAGGCAGAAAAGGTCCATGGCCCAGCGCTCACACCTGCGCAGGGCCGGCCACCCAGAGAAGCAGCACCCCTGCCAGCTCCTGAGCCTCCACAGCCAGGCCCCTTCCCCACTTGCCCCCTCTGAGTCAAGTGTCCTGGGCACTGGAGGTGCTGCAGCTGCCCATGGGTCACCTCCAGGAAGCCTTCCCTGACCATCACCCCGAGCCCGGCTTCCCTGTCATAGCCCAAATCTCAGCTGTTTCCGTGCTCCCCTCAATGTCCTCCCCATTGTGTGAGCTCCAGCACAGCCTGCAGGCGGTGAGTATGAGCTGCACGTGTGAGGGAGAGTGCTCAGCACGTATGGGCCATTGTGGCCCTCGTCCTCCCCCAGGGGCTGGGCCTTGCTTCTAAACACTAACTTCATGTGAACTTCAGGTCTGGAGGTCCCGTTGCCCCAGTCCTCTGTGAGGGTTTCCAGAGAGGGACGAGAGTGCCAAGGTGCTATGAGGAAATTCCCATGTCCTCCCCTGGGGAACGGGGAGAAAAGAGAAACAGGGACAGAGAGTAGGCTTTGGCCTCAGCAGTGCACATCCTGCCATCCACCAACCCACCTGTTCACCTATCCAACCATCCATCATCCATCCACCCACCCATCCACCCATCCACCCACCCATCCATCCATCCACCCACCCATCCATCCATCCACCCACCCACCCATCCATCCACCTATCCACCTTCCTTCCAATCATCCATCCATCCACCCATCCACATATCCATCCAATCATCCGTCCACCCATCCACCCATCCATCCACCATCCATCCACCATCCATCCATCCATCCATCCATCCATCCATCCACCATCCATCCATCCACCTATTCATCCAATCTTCCATCCACCTATCTACCCACCCATCATCCATCCACCATCCATCAGTCAATCTATTCACCATCCATCCACCATCCACCCATCAATTATCCTTCTACCCAACATCCATCAATCCATCCACCATTTATCATCCGTCCACCATTCATCCACCCATACATCTGTCCATCCACTCATCCATTCTCCTCTACCCATCCATCTACCATTCATACATTCATTCATCTATGCATCCAGTCACCCATATATCCACCTATCTATCCACCATCCATCCACCCAGCAGCCGCAGTGGCCTCTCGACCGCCCCACCAGGGCTTGGCAAACAGGGCCCCTTGGGCTCCGCAGCGTTGGAGCCAGGCCGCGTGTCAAGGGTGAACGTCCCCTTTCCTCTGCGCAAGGAGCTGTGGGTAGACAGCTCTTAGAGAGGAGTGTTTTCTTTCAGATCAATAATCAAACGGGTCTTTGTGGAATAAACTTCTGCTATTCACTCAGTGGCTGAGCCATCCAGGAGACTTTGGCCCTGAGGCTGGGGCGCTGGCCCGGGGAGGCAGGCGCTGGGCACTTCCCAGCCGCACCAGTTTGACATTCTCATCATTCCGTGATCGGCTGAGGCAGCTGTGCGAAGCAGCAGCTTCCCACTGGACTCCAAAGAGGTTTCCCAGGCCCCCCGGGTTCACCCCCTGGCCTCGCTCCAGCCTCATCCCACCTGCTCCCACCTCCGGCCTCCAGAACCCACCCCAGGGCCTTTGTACGTGATGTTCCCATTGCCCGTGTGCTCTTCTCCTGCTCACCCTCCCAGCCTCAGCTGAAAGCCCTGTTCTCAGGGAGGAGATTCCAGGGGCCGCCCTTCCCGGCACCCTCACGGCATGACACTTCCGTCAGCGTGGGAGCTGGTAGGGCCTGGCCTGTCCCTCCCGCTATGGCCGCCCTGCAAGGGCAGGGCTGCATGCGATCACCCACGTTCCAGGATCCGACACGAGAGGTGCTCAGTAAGCAGGTGCCACGTGGATAAGCGAGGGGTCAGGTGCCACCGAGTCCAGCTCTCTAAGTAACAGGGACACAGAGCCCCAAGAGGAGGGCTGCTCGCCCATGGCTGCACAGAGAGAGAGAAGGCCGCCGCTGGAGCCCAGTCCCTCTGAGCGCTCTGTCGTCCACATTTCTCATCAAGACCACGAAATTCAGCCTGGCCTGGTGAGGCCCACCTGTAATCCCAGTACTTGGGAGGCTGAGACAGGATGATCGCAGGGAGGATAGCCTCAGCAACTTAGCGAGAACCTCAGCAACTTAGTGAGACCCTGTTTCAAAATTTAAATTTTTTAAAAAAGCCAGGTGTGGTGGCACATGCCTATAATCTCAGTACTTGGGAGGCTGAGACAGGAGGATTTCAGGTTCAAGAACAGCCTCAGCAATGTAGTGAGACTCTCAGCAACCTAGTGAGACCCTATATACAAACAAACAAACAAACAAGCAAGCAAACGAACAAACAAACAGGGCTGGGGGTATAGCTCAGAGGTAGAACACCCCTGAGTTCAATCCCTAGTACCACAAAAAGAAAATTTTTCTTAAAGGGCTGGGGATGTAGCTCAGAGGTAGAATGTCCCTGGGTTCAATCCCCCCCCACACACACCAAAAAAACCCACAAAATTCAGACTGGCTCCTTCAGTCACCCCTCAGAAACAACAATGACGGCCATTATTATTACTACGATGATATGATCGGACCAAGGAAATGTTGGTCTCTGAAGCAGACCCCGCCACTCCCAGCCCTCCCTCCTGAGCCTCCTTGTTACATCGCCAGCAAGCAGGCAGAGTGGGGTGAGGGGCCCTAGAGGCCAGAGGCCAGAGCCAACTCCGGTGACAAGCACCGGGTGATGGCGCCCAGACCACAGAGTCCATCTGCCAGGACCCTGACCCGCCCTGTCCACCAGGTACCGGAAGGTGGTATCCAACGTGTGCGAGGGGGGCCTGGACCTGCAGCAGAGCCCGGTGCAACTGCAGTGCCCCCTCACCCCGCCCCGGGGTCTGCGGGTGAGCGTCCGTGGTGAGGCGGTGGCCGTGCAGCCCGGAGAGGAGGTGCTGTTCGTGGTGCGGCAGGAGCAGGTAAGCGCCTTCCTGCTCTCCCTGGGGGCTGCAGGTGGGCAAACAGAGGAGGGGCCCGCATTCGTTTAGAGCATCAGCGTAGACACCAGCCTGCCCCAAACTACAGGAGGAATCAATCAGGGTGGGGGGCAGAGAACTGCTCCCTGGGTCCATACCAGTATTCAGAAATGAACCAGACACAGAAAGTCAGCCAGGGTGGTGCACGCCTGGAATCCCAGTACTTGAGAGGTTGAGGCAGGAGGATCACAGGTTCAAAGTCAGCCTCAGCAGCTTAGCGAGGTCCTCAGCAACTTAGTGAGACCCTGTTTCAAAATAAAAATAAAATAGGGCTGGGGGTGTAGCTCAGAGGCACAATGCCACCGGGTTCAATCCCCAATACAGAGAGAGAGAGAGAGAGAGAGACATGAAAAGAAATAGACACAGAAGAAGATAGAGAGGAGGGTGAGGGAGGGTAGCAGAGAGCCTCAGACAGTGGCCTCCGCATGGGTGTGAGCGCACGCGCGCACGTGTGTGTGTGTGTACACGTGTGTGTGTGTGCGTGTGTGTGTGCATGTGTGTGTGTGCGTGTGTGTGCGTGTGTGTGCATGTGTGTGTACGTGTGCATTTGTTTGTTTACTGGGTTTGATGTGCCCTTTACTCATTCCCATAGGTGGGAGTAAAAATTTTCTAAACCTCTAATTAAATTGATTTAGTTAATTTGGAATCCTAACAAGGCAGAAAGTTAAAAAAAAACCCTATTACTTATAATCACACAACCAAAGATAAATCCTGTGTGCATTTATTTATAAGGATACAGATATAAATATAGGTTTATATATACACACAAAAATATATATTTATATTTTATATATATATAAATCTCCTCCCAGACTCCCAGTGTTTCTATTTTTACTTTTGAATAAGCACTGTTTTCTTCTGATTTTGAAAATAATACATGTTTATAGCGAAATATTTGGAAAATACATTAAAAATATCAAGAATATAAATATCACAAAAATCCTATTCCCCGAGGGAACTATTAATTTTATATTTCCTTGTAGTCTTTTAAATTAATATGTAGTGCGCTTATGTTTCTGATTATAGAAATAACTAATGCTCATTGTAAGAAATTCAAAAATGAAAATTAGAAAAACTTGCAGGAAGAAAATTGAAAAGTTCAGAAAAGTGCACAGGGGAACAGGGATGGCCTGTTTCCTACCTGGAGAGGGGCCGCGGGGACTCGGTGCCCCAGCCTCGGGGTGCTCAGGGGCAGGTCTGTGGGATAGCTATGGGATGTATCGACATGACTTCACAATGACCTCTGCTGTGTTTAAATGTCCTTCAAAATATGATGCCCGCGAGGTGGGTGACAACGGCAAAGGTGTTTGGAGTCAGAAAGCAGGGCTCCTGGCCGGGCGTGGTGGCGCACGCTTGTAATCCCAGTACTTTGGGAGGCGGATACCAGAGGATCCGGGTTCGTGGCCAGCCTCAGCGCTCTCTCTCTCTCTCTCTCTCTCTCTCTCTCTCTCTCTCCC
>PVJS01016582.1:0-24336 GCA_004027185.1 Glis glis | reverse complement strand
GAAAGAAAATAAAGAAAACAGGGCTCCTGGCCTAGTTCAAAGAGGGAAACTAAGGCTGGGGAGGACATAGCTGGGCACGTGCCAAGTGCCCGTGTGGGGCGCAGTTCACATGAGCCACCTCTGTTACTCCTCTGCAGCCTCACACCATGCACTCTTGTCAGCCTGCTTTGTAGTGGGGAAACCGAGGCTTGGGCAGGCAAAGTCACTTTCAAAGCCACAGGGAGTCAAGTGGTGGGGCTGGCCCTGAGTGGTCCCAGACCTGAGCCAGCCCTGGCTCTGACCCCCACTGGTCCGGGCCTCTTGCTGATTGGGTCTAAGATTCACACTGGAGCGGTGGGGCAGCCCCCGGGTGGGGCAGGGGCAGAGGACAGAGACCTGGCTCAGCCAGAGCCACCTAGACCCACCGAGCAGAGCCAGCTGCGGCTCTGGGTCCAGGACGGGCTTGGAGGAAGCGTGGCCATCTGCTGCCCCCTAGAGCCCGAATCTCGCAACTCACTCTACAGCTACAGCTGCTCCTACCTGGAGCCCTCCGGCCTGCCAGCCGCAGAGCCGGCTTTTGTGGAGCCCTAGGCTGTGCCCTGGGGACTGCCTGGCAAGCCCTGGCTGGGGTGGTGGAGGCGAGGGGAGTGACCCCAAGGAGCTCTTGGAAGACGGGGCCCCCAGCACCCTGGTCTGGAAAAGGTTACTGGCTTCCTCTGGGAAGGGGTATAGGAGAGTGGGATTGGGGACTGGCACACACACTCATGCACACATGCATTTACACACTCACATTTGCACACCCCTTACACGCACACACGCACTCACATACACACACACACACACCTGCAGATGCATTTGTGCACTCCCACGCACATACAGGCACACACCCACTCTCACACATTGGCCAGGCTGGGCTTGGAAACAGCATGGGCTTTGGGGGCGTCCACGTTTTACAAGTATCTCAGTGTTAACTGTAAGATCTAATGGGGAGCCCAGAGCCGACCCACATAAACGCGTCCACTGACCTGGCATGGGTGCAGACAGCTCCCGTGGGGGACAGCCTTTCCAACCAGTGGCAACTTCTCCGCCCAGACCTGGCTGATACAAAGATGAACTCAGAATAGATCACAAGCTTAAACAGAAGATGGGAAACTATGCAACCTTTAGAGAGACCGTTGAGAAAAGCGTCCTTCGATGTGACAGTAAAGACACGGCCCATAGAGGGAAAAGTCGGTAAACAGGGCTTCATCGATGAGATTCTTCGGCTCTGGGGAAAACCCTGCCAAGAAGATGAAAAGGCACGCTGCGGGCCAGACGACGCAGACCACAGGCCCCACGGCGCAGCACAGGCCGGGGAGGGCCTCGGAGCTCAACAGTCAACACGCCATCGCATCCAGAAGGGGGCAGAAGACACAGGAGACAGTCCCCAGACAGGCTGCACGGATGAGGAGTGAGCACGCGAGACGTCCGGCGTCGTGAGCCTGTGGGGAGATGCGTATTAAACCATGGTTAGGTGCCCACTTCCCAGAATGCAATGCAGAACACCCCCCCATGGGAGCGCATGGGCTTGAGACCCTTGAGTGATGGGAGCCAACCTGACTCTGCACCTCCGAGAGCCTCAGCCTCTAACCCAGCAGGTGGGGATGATAAGGCCCACGCACAGCGCGCTCCGCATGCTGTAGCAGGTGGCATGAACTGGGTGGCCTCAGACACACAGGCTCAGGAGGAGGGTCTGCTCCGCCTCTTCACTCTTGGGGGCACCAGGAGCTGTGGGTTGTGGCTGCATCTCTCCAGCGACTGCTCCCTCTTCACACGGCTCCTCCTCTGCGTCCACAGCTCCCTCCCCTTGCTCTTCTAAGGACTCCAGTCATTGGATTTAGGGCCCGCCTTACTCTAGCACTGTCACTGGAAAACATGACAATTCCATGGAGAATCCTGAGGCGTTCCCAGGTTTGGGGACGGAAACTCACCTCAGGCCCCTCGGGGTCCTTGGCTTCTGTGGTGAAAAGACTTTCAGCAGCCGGGCGTGGTGGCGCACGCTTGTAATCCCAGTACTTTGGGAGGTGGAGACCGGAGGATCCGGGTTCGTGGCCAGCCTCAGCTAATTAGTGAGGCCCTCCGCAACTTCGTGAGACCCGGTTTCAAAATAAAGTATAAAAGATAGGGCCGGGGGTGTAGCTCAGAGGTAAAATGTCCCTGGGTTCAATCCCTGGTACCGCAAAAAAAAAAAAAAAATATATATATATATATATATAAAGAATTTCAGCATGCACTAGTCAGAGACAAAGACAGAGGTTTTATTTAGGAAAAGTGGGGATACATATTTAAGGGAGAACACGGGCCACCTCGAGAGCGTGAGAGACCCTGGGGGTCTTCGCGATCCTTTTCTTACAGGGGACCCAGAGAGGGGGTGGCTAGGGGCACATGGCGGGGATGGGGTAACATGGGGTGGCAGATCTCCTTTGAATTTCCAGGTTCTTGCCAGTTCATTGGTGGGTGCTGGGTTTGACAAAAGGTGAGACTTCCTTTGGAGATTTTTTTTTCTTGTCAAGAATCCTAGGAAGCTGAGTGAAGATGGGGTGCGGGGCTCGACAAACGTGAGACTTGGTTTGGGATTTTTTTGTTTATCAGACATCTCAAGAAGTTCAGGTGTGAAGCTAGGCCATTATGATTAAAAAGTATAAGCCTGGCCTATTGAGGACCCAAGTAAAGGACAGGCCAGATGGGCTATTATTATTAAAAATGTATGGGCCGGGCCTATTGAAGACCTTTGCCTAAGCAAAGGACAGGCCAGGTCTCTATTATAATTAAAAGTGTGGCCCATTAAGGGCTTTTGTAGCAGGTCCTTAAGGATTATGAAGTTTCTAGATTTTAAAACTATATTTTCCCTTTCCTTCCCAATTCGTCTCCTTTGTACTCAATATTTTATTTGTTTTATCCTACCTCAGCAGACCTCATCTTAACTATTCACATCTGCAAAGACCCTATTTCCACGAGACCGCATTCAGAGGTTCCCAGTGAACATGAATTTGGGAGGATACTATTCAACCCAGTCCTCCACATTTGTGGAGAAAGAGAAATGAACATAATTTATGTAAATGTATTCTATTAGCTTTGAATGTCTGGCAGGTGTGAACTAAGAAGGTTGATAAATGGTTAGCAGTAGTCCTGGTCACGAGAACACGGTTTCCTGGGTGTCCTGGGGGTAAGAGGTGAAAGGGGAACATGAGAACTCCTTCTTGCCGTAAAGTTGAGGTTTTTGTGTCAGATTTTATTGCTGTGACCAAAATACCTGACAAAAACAGCTTAGAGGAAAGGTTTATTTGGGCTCCTGGTTTCAGAGGTTCAGTCCGTGGTTGGCTGCCTCCAAGGTGGAAACGCGTGGTCAAGTGTATTGGTCAGGGTTCACTAGGTTAACAGAATTCACAGAATGAAGAAAGGAAGGGGGGAAAAAGGATTTATTAGATCGGCTCACAATGTAGTCCCAAGTTCCGACTGCACGTGAAGAGTCAGAGGAATCAGCAGCCAGTTGGGCAGTCCAATAGCTGGAGCCCCAGGATCGAAGCAACCACCAGTTCAGTCCAGTCCAAGATGTGAAGACAAGGAAGCTCCTCGGAGAAACGACGGCAAAGCTTCAGTTGGAAGGCTGGAGGCCGACAATCCCAGACGAGAACAGAAGATCAAGAAGCTCCTCAAGGAAACGGCAAAATTGCAGACTGACGATCTAAGACGAAAGCAGATGCGTTCTCTTCAAGAAGAGTCGCGGCAGCTTCTACGCGGCTTTCTCCTTCTTTTATCCAAGTCCTGCACCTATCAGAAGTCCTGCATTTAGGGCAGGACTTCCGGTTCAGTCCACTGTTACACAACCAAAGTCACATGATCTGGGGTAAGTCAAGTTGACAAACCAGACCAACTATCACACCGAGGGAAGCTGCTCAGCTCATGGCAGCTAGGAAGCAGGGAGAGACAGAAAGAGAGACAGGAAGAAAAAGAGAAAGAAAGAGAAAGAGACCAGGGATAGATATTGTCCCCGAGGGCATGCTCCCAGTGACCTACAGACTTCCAGCCATGCCCACCTGCCTCCAGTTTCCACCACCTCCCAATTGTCCATTCAGCTATCAATGGGTTAATCCACTGATGAGGTCAGAGCCCTCATGAGCCAGTCACTTCCCTAGAGCCCACCGCTGAACACTGCTGCACTGGGCTCACACTTCCAACACATGAGCCTTGGGGGCCACTCCAGATCCAGGCATAGCGGTCAGTTCCCTCGCTCGTGTTCCCCGGCAAGGACAGTTGGCCACTGGGAGGCTGGTGCCGATGGCGGAAGCGCACAGGCGATCAAGCGGCTTTTGTAGTGACATGGTGCTGAGAGGAGGAGGCAGCAGCAGCCTGTGGCAGTCCTCAGCAGTGTGTGGCAGTCCTCCCTGCCTTGCACAGACCCTGCCCCAGTGGAGCCTCACTGCTGGCCCAGCACAGGATGAGACAAAAAAGACACTTAGAACCACAGCATCCCAGAAGGAGAAAATCATGTTTGATTTGCTGTGGACTGCTCAAGAGTCCTCCTGGTCATGTAACTGAAACCCTCCTCGATGCGAAAGGCTCCTCCTCACCCTCCCAGCTGCACAGCCTGGCACAGGCTCAGGGGTCTCCCTGGACCCCAGACTGCCTCCCTGACCTTGCCATGGGCCTTCCACCTCCCTCTCTGCAGCTGGGAGACTGCTGAAATGGACCCCTGGCTATGGTACTTACTAAGCCCTTCTGAGCTGCCCAGTCAGCATGCTCCAGGCTGGAATCCCAAGGGCAGAACTAGACCTTCCCCTGTGGATCCCCCAACCCCCTCATTTGAGGAGAGGAGGGGGGAATGAGGGAGTGACCCAGTGCTGGCCCCGTGGCTTCCAGGGCCACTCTTGAGTGGCCTTATGGTGTTTCCCTGCAGGGTGACGTCCTGACCACCAAGTACCAGGTGGACCTTGGGGATGGCTTCAAGGCCATCTACATGAACCTCACACTCACTGGTGAGCCCATCCGGCACCGCTACGAGAACCCCGGCATCTACCGCGTGTCTGTCAGGGCAGAGAACATGGCGGGGCACGACGAGGCTGTGCTCTTTGTCCAGGTCAACTGTAAGTCCTTCATCCCTTTGAAGCTGAGAGTCACTCCCCGTGACAGAGGGAGTCTGGTCCCTGGGGAAACACAGGGAGTCCCTCGGGGCGGGTGATGGTAGTAGTGATGGTAGTGGTGGTAATGACGATGGTGGTGGTGGTGATGGTGATGATGTACGTGGTAATGATGGTGCTGGTGCTGGCGGTGATTATAATGGTGGTGGTGGTGGTGGTGGTGATAGTGTGGTGGTGATGATGGTGGTGATGGTGATGGTGGTGATGAGAGTGATGATGATGATGGTGGTGATAGTGATGGTGGTGATGGTGGTGGTGGTGGTTATAGTGTGGTGGTGATGATAGTGGTGGTGGTGGTGATGGTGGTGATGAGGGTGATGATGGTGATGGTGGTGATAGTGATGGTGGTGATGATGGTAGTGATGATGATGGTCATGGTGATGATGGTGAAGGTGATGATGGTGGTGATAGTGATGAAGGTGATGATGGTAATGATGATGATGATGGTGATGGTGATGGTAAGATGGTGGTGGTGGTGGTGATGAAGATGATGATGGTGATGGTGGTTGTGGTGGTGATGAAGGTGATGATGGTGATGGTGGTGGTGATGATTGTGGTGGTGATGAAGATGATGATGATGGCAATGGTAGAGCAATGAAACTAATGGTGACAAGTGAGCAATAAGCAGCCTCTGAGTTGCCCTCCACCATGCTGTCCTTTTACCCTGGCTTTTCTGGGACACTGCAGCCCCCCTGCAAGCCCTCTACCTGGAGGTGGTCCCTGTCATTGGCATCAACCAGGAGGTGAACCTCACGGCCGTGCTGCTGCCCCTGAACCCCAACCTCACTGTCTTCTACTGGTGGATTGGCCACAGCCTGCAGGTGCGCTGCCCTAGCCCCTCTGGGCCTCTTTCCTATGGGTCCCTCTCGGGTGCAGAGTGGGGGACAGGGCACTACTTAGGTCTCCAGCAGCAGGGCACAGTGTAGGGTACACTCCCCACCCCTGGGGCCACCTAGAGGGACCAATCCCAACCTTGCTTCGCTTTCTCTCTGGGCCTCTGCCAGGGCCATCTGCTCGGTGGACACAGGGTGAGTCAGACCAGCCCCAGCTGTTCCTAGGAAAGAGACGAGACAAAGTGACTGACCCAAGTTAGGGTGTGACAGGTGTTACGGGAGGGGCAGGCAAGGCGTGTGAGGACTCCAGGGAAGGGGAGGCCATTTCTAGCAGGAGTGGTTAGGAAAAGCTTCATGGAGGAGCCGCTTGGGGTAGACCAGAGCCTCACTCAGAGGCCGGGGGGTGGGGGGAGCCATGTCCAGTTCTTAAGCAGGAGACAGCTGGGGTCAGCAGAAAGCCTGGGGAGAGGGCAAGGCTGGGGACTTCAAAACCCAAAGAGGGGACATCCTTCACTCATCCAGCCCTGTACCCCCAAGCAGAAAACCCCCAAACTGCCGGGCGTGGTGGTGCACACTTGTAATCCCAGTACTTGGGAGGCTGAGACTAGAGGATCTGGGTTCGTGGCCAGCCTCAGCTACTTAGTGAGGCCCTCCGCAACTTAGTGAGACCCTGTTTCAAAATAAAGAATAAAAACTAGGGCTGGGGGTGTAACTTGGAGGTAGAATGCCCTTGGGTTCTATCCCCAGCACCACACACACACATACACACACACACACACACACACACACACACACACACACAAAAGAAAACCCCCAAACAGCAGCTGAGGGCCTAGACATGGAGGGCTGGGAGAGGGAGGGGCTGCAGGCTCAGGATCGTGTTTCCCTAGGATGGGAGAAAGGGGATTTGGGGAAGGAGCCCAGCTCTGGGTTAGAGTGTTGGCTTGGCCACTTCCTCTCAATGTTTGTGCCCTCTCTTCACCTCCCAGAGCCGCCATCTCTGCAGCTCTAGGGGGGTGGCCTTGCCTGTCCCCAAGGCAACATTGCCGTCCACCCATTCTGAGCATGTGCCACACCTTGGGGGGGGGTCTTGAGCCGGGCGCTGGGCAGTGAGGATGCAGGTGCTACGCAGCTGTGGTGGGGCCGGGAGGGTGCGGTGGGCTGGGGTGTGGAGGGCAGCTGCCCCCCCACAGGTCCATGAAATAGGGGCTGGGGGCAGGGTGCTGGGGACTATGTCCCCGCTATGTTGACAGAGCAGGCCCCCTTCAGACTGAGTGCCTCTGGACCTCCCCTGGGCATGGCCACCGCAGAACACCCCAGGGGGTCCATTGCCGATGGGGACAAGGGAAGAACGCTGTCTCAGTGTGGAGGAAGCTGGCCACGAGGTCAGCGGCCCCCACCCTGTCCCCTGCCAGGCCGGGCCTGACCCTCACTTGTGCCCCGCAGCCTCTCCTCTCCCTGGATAACTCGGTGACGACGCGGTTTGCGGCCCCGGGGGACGTGCGGGTGACCGTGCAGGCTGCCTGTGGGAGCTCCGTGCTGCAGGACTCCAGGGTCGTGCGGGTGCTGGGTGAGTCCCTACCTCCTGCCTCATTCCGGGGGTCAGCTCGCCCCGGGTGCGCAGGCCAGGGGCTGGGGAGAGAGGGGCCGTATGGGCAGAGCCCTATTCCCAGCTCTGTGGCCTTGGCGGTCTCCGGCCTCTCTGGCCTCAGATTCCCCATCTACAAAATAATACTGTGTCCTGTGCACCCATGAGACGCACCCACCAGCGAGCGAGGGCATTGCTGAGGCCCCAGCAGCACAGCCAGGTTTGTCCCGAGCCTGCCTGACTCCAAGGGCTGGTGCCCAAGGCACACTCCAGGCCTCTGCAGACCGTCCACAGTTATGTTGAAAGGAGGACTCCGTTGCCCAGACCTGGCAGAGACTTCTGTCCTGAACCCGTGTCCTCATTTATCTGTGCTTACTGGGGCTCTCGTCCCTACTGGGACACGTGTACAATTCAAAAATGAGTCCCAGGAAGGGAGGACCCCCACGCCCCACCAGCATGCTGTTGTCCCATCCACACACAGATAAAAGCCTTTCACTTTAAGAACAACCTCTACTGTGGCCAGCCGCCGTCAGTTAAGCGGTCAGTGGGCCCAGCGCACAGGGAACAGGCTGTCACACAGGCCCTTTGCGCCCGGGAGGCTGCCTGCAGCCTCTTCCTCCGCTGCTGAGGGGAGCTTTGAGGCAGCACCGCCCCTCACATAAAAGGTTGGTTCACAGTTCACAAAGCGCCGGAGCCCCTCACCCCGCAGAGCCGGCTCCATTCTTAAGAGAAAACCGAGGCCAGCTGTAGGTGGAGAGGTTTCCGTTGATCCCTGGGGCTCTTGGTGACTCTAGAATAGGGCTCCGAGCTGTGGCCCCTGGGAAACGTGACAGGAGGAGAAGCCTGGGCTTCCACTCTTGAGGGACTCTTAATCTGGTGAGGGGACCAGGCTGGATGAAGTCTATGGATCCTTGAGGAATGAAAGGCCGACCTCCTGAGGTGTGTGCATCCTTGTGAGCATCTAGGCTGTGCACTCGCGGGTCAGTATGGCCGTCTTTATCACGGTCATCTTTCTGTGTCTACTGCCGCTACTACGCCGCAGCCAGCGAGGTAGGTGGGCCCGTCCAGGACGGGCCGCAGGTGTTGGCACACAGGGAGGACTCTTGTTTTCTAAATGCAGATCAGGACACTCCGCCCTGCTTCAGAAGACCGCGAGGGCAGCGGCTGGGGGACCTGAAGCCGGGTCTGTCCCGGGCTGCCCAGGGCATGTGGCCGCCCTCCCTGCGGGGCCCGGAGCCCGCTGCCAGGCCTGACCGGGGCTCCTGCCTCTTCAGATCAATTCCAGGTCGTGCCTCTGCAGTTCTCCAGGGACCTGGACGCCTTCAACCCCAACACCCCTGCGTGGAGGGAGGACGTCGGCCTGGTGGTCACCCGACTGCTCTCCAAGGTGCCCGCCCGCTCGGGCCGCTCGGGGGGTCCCCAGGGTGCCCAGAGAAGCCTCGGCCATGGGGCCAGGGCAGGACAGGGCCAGCGGGGCTGCGGCCCTGCAGCAGGGTCTCTGGCCTCTGGGCTGGCTGGGCGGGGCCCGCTGCCCTGGCTCGGGGAGTCACACTGAAGCACCACCTCAAAGGGGATGGATGGGATGCATCGCCCGTGCACATCTAGAGCGCCACTGTATGCACAAACCCCAGTCGCCGTCCTCTCATGTTGCAGCGTCTCTTTAAAGTGACCGTCACTGACTGAATTTCCCTTCTGAACCAGACACTGGAGACAGAGGGAAGAGTGGGGGAGCTCACAGAGCAGATGGGGTGTGCACCAGGGAGGGCAGAAGGTGGTCCCCAGGGAGGGAAAGGCCAGCCTCCTACAGCCTCCCAAGGCTGTCCCAGGCTGAAGCCCACCCTGACCATGCTTCCCCTTGTCCTGTGAAGAAGGCGGGTAAAATTGTCCTGGGCTTTGAAGGAGGAATAGGAGTTCGCCAGATGGTAGTGCATGGAGTGGGCTCCCAGGAGGCAGGGGACGCAGGAGCAGAGCCTGTGGGTTTAGGGACTGCGTGGGTGGGCTGCAGCTGGGCAGGGGTGGGGGCAGCAGCAGTCAGCAGGGCCAGCATCGGGCCTGGAGCACATGATGAGGAGCCTCGTCTTACCCCAGCATCTGCAGGACATTAGCCGGGGAGGGAGCTGCCCGCTCTAGCCACCACGGGGTGAGAATGGGCTGGGTATCAGGCCTGGTGAGGAGGCAGTGCGGGGGTCCAAGGCGGGGACCCACACAAGGCCTGAGGGGCAGGAGGTGGCGTGGGCGCTGTGGAGTTTCAGGGCTGCCATGGAGAGTGCAGGGGACAGGGACAGTGTGCAGGACAGGTGACCGGGACTTAACGCCAGCCAGAAAGGAAGAGCAGGTTCTTAGGGGTCTAGCGTGCGTCCGGATTGAAGTGGCCCGTCTGCCCCGCAGGAGACCAGTATCCCCGAGGAGCTGCTGGTAACTGTGGTGAAGCCGGGGCTGCCCACGCTGGCTGACCTGTACGTGCTCCTGCCCCCTCCCAGGCCCACGAGGAAGAGGAGCCTCACAAGCGACAAGGTACACGCGTGCCCTGGATGCTGGGTCCTCTCTGCACAGCCAAGGGCTCATGTCGAGGACACCACTGTGGCGCATCACTTAAAGGCTCACTTCTCGCCAGACATCTGCCTTGTGGCTCTGTCCTCTAGAGATTATGTGGCCTCCAAGGTCACCGGGCTGGGCAGCAGAGAAGGGGAGGAGGCTGGAGCCTTGCTGGGAGGGAGATGTTCTCACTTTATCTCTCATATCATTGGCTGGAGCTGGTCACATGGCCTCAGCCTGACTGCAAGGGGTGCTGGGAAATATAGGTCAGCACTGTCCAGGAGACACCTGGGAGCACAGGACCCAGGACAGAGCAGAAAACAGCCTCCGTGCAGTTAGCAGACATCTTTGTTACACAGAACACTCACCAAATAATAGCCATTATGGAGGGGACAGAGGTCCTGCCACATGACTGGGACGGGAAGGGACTTAAAGGTGAATCGGAATCTCAGAGTGGCTAAAATAAAAAGGCAGACAATACCAAGTGTTGGCAAGAAGAAATCAGACCCTCGCAGATGGCTGCTGGGAATGTGGAAAACAGTGTGGCGGATCACGGAGTGACCACGTGACCTGGAGACTCCACTTCTGATGTGAACTCAAGAATAACGAAAACAGGTGTCCACACAGAAACCTGCCCATGAATAGCAGCATGAGGCATAATTGCCAACAACGTAAACAACCCAGGTGAACATCCGCAGATGAATGACTGAGCAAAGCGTGGACCGTCCAGGCAGGAGAGTAGTTTTATCAGCCCTGAAAAGAGATGAAGGATTGATACAAGCTCAGGGTGGACGAGCCTTGAAACAGTGTGCTGAGGGAGAGAAGGCAGACTCAAAAGCACCGTGTTGCGTGATTTCATGTCTATGAAACTTCTGGAATATGCAAATCCATAGAGACAGAAGATTTGGTTGGTAGCTGCCTGGACTCAGGGAAGAGGGGTGGGAATGATGGCTAGAGGGTTGGGTTTCTCGTGGAGGTCATGAAATGTCAGGAGTTAGTGGAGATAGTACACAGTGCGGGAGATGTACTGAGAACCACTGAGCTGTGAACTTAGCAAGAGCAAGTGCTAGCTCAGTGCCCAGAAGGTGGGTGGAGGCTGTATCAGGAATACGCTCATCAGGTGCCTGGTCAGAGTGGCAGGCACTGAGGCAGGGGCATCCCAGGCTCTAGCACCCTGTAGATGCAGGGTCCCGCTGAGCAGACCACAGGAGGGAGGCCCAGAAATTCAGCAGCCTTTCTGTATACTAACAGTGAACTGTGGAGAAAGAAGTCAAAAAACAATTCCATTTAGAATAGCATCAAAGCACTTAAATAAAATATGTAAGAGTAAACTTAACCAAGGAGGTAAAAGGCCTGTACACTGGAACTCTAAAACAGTGATGGAAGAAACCGAAAGGACAGATAAATGGAAAGACCTCCTGCATTCATGGATGAAAACGATTGTTAAGACATCCACACTCTGCAAGGGACTCCTGACTCAGCACATCCCTATTAAAATTCCAATGGCACTTTTCACAGAAATAGAAAAAACTCCTAAAATTCATTTGGAAGCACAAAAGACCCCAAATAGCCAAAGCAATCTTGAGCAAAAAGAACAGAGCTTGACACAACACACTAGTTGACTTCAAAGCTCTAGTAATGAAAATAGCACAACACTGACATAAAAACAGCCACAGAAAGGAAGGGAGCAGAACAGAGAGCCCAGAGACAAACCCACACATTTACAGTCAGTTGGTTTTCAACAAAGATGCTGTATCAGCCATCACTCTCACTGCTGTGACCCCAAAAACCTGACGACAACCACGTGGAGGACGATTTATTTGTTCACAATTCTGGAGATTTCAGGGTTTCAGTCCATGTTAGGCCCAGTGAAGTCTGCAGAGCTCAGGGTGTGGCACAGGAGGCAAAATGAGAGAGAGAGAGAGAGAGAGAGAGAGAGGGAGAGAGAGAGAACACAAGAGGTCTGCTCTCCCATCATGGAGGCCAGAAATAAGAGAGAGTGAAAAGGTGAGGAGGGACATATATATGGTTCCCAAGGCCACACCCCCAGGGACCGCTCCTCGGCAACCAAGCCCCGTCTCCAACATGGCTGCCTTGTCTACCACACGAGGTCAGGCGGACATTGTAAATCCAAACTATACCAGGTGTGGTGGTGGCACATGCTTATAATCCTAGTACTTGGGAGGCTGAGACAGGAGGATTGCAGGGTCAAGGACGGGCTCAACAAGTAGACTCTCATCAACCTAGCAAGACCCTGTTTCAAAATAAAACTAAAAAACAGGGCTTGGGGTGTAGCTCAGAGGTAGAATGCCCCTGGATTCACTCCCCAGTACCACAAAATAAATAAATAAATAAATAAACTCAAACCACAACAGGTGTCAGTAACACACCATGGGGAAACAACAGTTTCTTCAATAAACAGTGCTGGGGCAACTGGATGTCTACATGCAGAAGGATGAAATTGGACCCTTACCTCCCATCACATACAAAAGTCAACTCAACATGGATTAAAGACTTACATAAATGCCAGGTGTGGTGGTGTACACCTGTAATCACAGCACTTAGGAAGCTGAGACAGGAGGATCGCAGGCTCGGGCCAATCTCAGCAACTTAGCAAGACCCTGTTTGAAAATAAAAAATAAAATAGGGCTGGGGATGTGGCTCAAAGGTAGAATACCCCCAGGTTCAATCCCCAGTACAAAAAAAGAAAAAGACATAAACTGGGCACAATGGTGCATGCCTCTAATCCCAGTACTTGGGAGGCTGAGACAGGAGGATTACAGGTTTGAGGCCAGTGTGCACTAACTTATTGAGGCCCTCAGCAACTTAGCAAGGCCCTGTTTCAAAATAAAATATAAAAAAGGCTGGGGGTGTAGCTCAGAGGTAGAATGCCCCCCTCCACAAAAGACTTACATGAGACCTGAAACTGTAAAACTTCCAGAAGAAAACAGGGTAAACTGCACAACATTGGGCAGGGTGATGAGGTTTGGATCTGACCCCAATCACAGTCCACCAAGAACCAAAAGAAAGCAGGCAAATGGGATGATGCCAAGCGGAGCAGCTTCCACACAGCAAAGGAAGCAATCCTCAGAGGAAGACACGACCGGAGAGGGAGCAGATATTTTCAAACTGCACCTGACGAGGGTTCATCTCCAAAACACGCAAGGACCGCACTCAGCAGCAAGAAAACAAACGACCCAGTTAAAACCTGGGTGAAGGGCCTCAGTAGACATTTCTCCAGCTCAGACACACAAATGGCCAACAACTCTGTGGAGAGGAGCTGACCATGGCTAAGCATTAGGGCAATGAGATCAAGCCCACAGCAGGACGCTGCCTCACCAACGAGATGAAAGGGGGCGCTAGCCAGGGCACGTGGAGGAGCCCTTCCAAGCGCAGGGCTGTTCTGCGGCCCCTGGGGCACATACCCTCCCCAGCTCCAGGTCCCAGGCCCCGCACTCACCCTGATCAGGGACCGGGCTCCTGGGATCTCTCGCACTTCTCCAGGCCACGCTCCAAGTGTCCTCCAGCAGGGGGCTTTGGGACAGCCATCGGCATGAGGTACCTTCCTCGCATCCTTTGCACCACCCGTGCAGAGGGACAAGCCCAAAGCACCACTCGGGCCACCTGGCTCTGTTCCAAATGCCGGGAAACCCGCTGACGGGGGTAAAGCAGCGGCGCTCAGGAGGCCCTGGGCCGCCACCTGGAGGGAGTGTGCAGGGTGGGGGTGTGTAGGACCTGAGCGTTCCAGGACTCTGCGGCTTCAGGAAGAGATGACAGAGACTCAGGACACGGATGAAGACAAAGTCCTTTCCCCACCGGAGTCCGGGAATCGGGAGGCTGGGGGTCACTGGGCTGTCCCTTCACAGCTCCCAAGGGCTCTGAGGTTCATCCAGGAGGGAACGGGTGGCAGCAGGAGGCAGCCAGGTCTCCACTGTCCAGACTCTGCACTGGACGCAGGGAGGAGTGGCAGGAGCTGCGAAGGAGCCTACTGTGTGCGGGTGCCTCATGTGGCTGCCATGTCACATGGATCCCCAGGGAGGGTCCCCATGGCCCACAAGGCTGGCCGCCAGCCATCCTCTCCAGCCCTAGACTCCCCCGCCCTGCAACCTTGCCCTGCAACCCAGTGGCACCTCTTTGGGTCTCCGGCTCAGGCAGGGTCAGTCCCCTGCCCCGGTGCCCTGTCTGGCTGTGTCCTGCTCTCCTTGCTCTTTCACCTCCGGAAGGCTTCCCTGACCACTGGAGTCGGCCCCCGGAGCACCCCAAGGTCCCCCTTTTCACACTCAATGGCCCACATCTCCTGACTAAAGAGCCCACTGAGGGCAGGCCACAGCAGGTCACCTTGGTATCCCGTCAGTGGTGGGCGGTGAAGGTCGGCTGCGGGTCGCCGTTCCCATTCCACAGATGAGGACGCTGGGCACAGGCAGGCTGTGGCCGCCCGCCCCCTCCCGCCCCGCGGGCCCCCAGAGGACCGTCCCGTCTCCCTTCTGCTTTCAGAGGCTTGCAGCCATCCAGCAGGTGCTGAGCACACAGAAGATCAGCTTCCTGCTGCGAGGAGGGGTGCGGGTCCTGGTGGCCCTGAGGGACACGGACACAGGTGAGGGGCCTGGCCTGGGGCCCCACGGGGTGGGCGGGCACGTGTCCAGGCCTCGGACCCCCGAGTCGCTGTGGGACTCCAGGCAAGTGGCCCTCTGCCCACACGGCCCTCCTGGCTGGTGTTCATCTCTGATTAACCCGTCTATCCCCAACCAGGTAGGCCCACCCATGCGTAGGGTCCCGGTGACCTCTGCTCTGCCCCCTCGCCCCAGGACTGGCCTCTCGGTCACTCGTGTGTCCTGTGTCCTCGGGCAGGAGTCTGCAGGAGCTGAGTGTTCTGCTCTGCAGACATCACCCTTAGGAAGTCTGGCAGGTCCCCATGCAGCATGAGGGACATGTCCATGACCACTCCGCAGCAGGAGGGGCCGGCACACCGTGGGTCCTGGCCCGCAGGGCACAAGGGAGTTGGGTGGGAATGGGTGACCGGGTCCCTCCCGGGCCACACGGCCTGCGTTCTTGGTCCTCTGCGACCCGCTGCCGCGCTCAGGCACTCCAGGGTGGGCGGGACAATGTGTAAGAGCCTCCGTCCTGGCTGGGCCGAGGCGGGCCGGGCCCATGCTGTCCACTCACAGCCCCTTCACTTGCAGATTCGCAGAGGCTGGGCGGCGGCGGCGGCTACTGGGCCGTGGTGGTCCTCTTCGTCATCGGGCTGTTCGCGGTGGGAGCGTTCATCCTTTTCAAGTTCAAAAGGCAAGGCCACCGGCTTCCCTCAGCCCTCGGCCCTGACATGGGCCGGGCCGGCCTAGAAAGCCGGAGGCAGTGGCTTTCCTGGGGGCCGAGAAGGGGTGCGGGCTTGCCCCTGTGATGTCTGCAGGGGAGGGGTCCTCCCCTGGCTCCTCCCTGGTTCTGTGCCACCCATGAGCCCTAGGGAGATGGCCCCCGGCCACAGCCCAAGTAGCATCTCCCATGCACCCCTCTGTGCTCTTGGGCTCAGAGTCACCCTGGCTCCACCCATGTCAGAGGGAGGACCCCATGCATGTCACAGATGAGGAGTCCTGGGCTCAGGGAGGTCCAGGGACAACCCACAGCCTGGCACGAATGGGGCGGGATTTGATAGGCCACACTGCCGTCCGGCTTCTCAGCCGCTCTCCCTGCCTGCCTGGCGAGCGTGCGGGAGGGCTCAGGGCCACCTGGGATGCGAGGCGGGGGCCGCATGATCAGGAGGGGCTGCAGTGGCCGCCCCCTCCCGGGCCTGTTCCTCTCTGTAAGATGGTCCACTCACTCACCCACCGTGCTGGCGTCCGCCATGGCTGCCCCAGAGCAGCGAGTCAGTTTGAACTCATCGGGATCCTGGACCCAGGAACAAGCCCAGTGACCAAGCCGTGTGGGCAGACCCTGTCCTGTGGAGCGTGGCTTCCAGAGCCAGCCCTGCTGTCCCCTCCTGGTAGTTCAGCTCCAGAGGCCTCCATTGCCCTGGCGGGGATCACCTTGAAGACCACTGGGGATATAGACCCCTCCTCCTTTATGCTCATGTGGAGCCAAGCCCCTCCCACCCCAGCTCTGGACTCCTCCCCTGCTGACTGTTATGCACTTCTGGTCTTTTGGGCCATAGTAATGTACAGCCCTCCCGGCCATGCCAGCCACGGTGCTGGGATCACAGTGCTGACTCAGCCGTGGCCAGGAGCACACCCACAGCTCACTACCCGCCTTGTTACTTGGTTACAACTGAAAGAGCAGGCTGAGGTGCTCTGAGAGTAAGTAACAGGGACCTTGGATGGTCTGGAGAATCCAGAAGGGCTTCTCTGTAGAGGGACTTTCTCAGTGGGGCTCCTAAAGGGTGCATAGGAGCCTGCTGGGCAGAGGGGCTAGAACCGGATCTGGGATGTGGCCTTTCCTGATTTCTAAACTTGTGGAGGCATGGGCTTCCTGATAGGCTCACTCAGGTATCCTGAGATACCTCAGATTCAAGGACCTGGCCTCCAGCAGGGGCCCCAGCCAGGAATGCCACCTCCTCCCCTCTGCTTCCTCCCTCTGCCCACGGACACTGGGCCCCAGCAGGGAGCAGGAGCTGTCACAGAAGCTGCCTCTGCCTAACTCTGGGGCTCAGGCCAGTGCCTTCCCCTCTCTGAGCCTCAGTTTCCCCATCTGTATCAGGGGACTCCGAGGGAAGGGGATGAAGAAAGGAAGAGGGGAAAGGAGCAAGGGGGGGAGCCCCCAGGCCCCTTTGTCCACCTGAGGCCTCCGGAGGCCCTCGGGCTGGGCTGTGTCCTGATCGGCGGGGCAGGAACGCGGTGAGACGCTCCAGGTGGGGGCTGTGCTGGAGGCCCACGTCCCTGAGGCTCACAGCCTCCAAAAGTCCACTTTTCTCTGAAGCTCTATGTCCCCAGGGGCTGCCCGTGTCACTCAGAAGTCTACACTGACAGGCAGGGCCATCTCAAGCACGCAAGCCCAGTGCTCAAGTGTCCCGGCCTGGAAGGGACACGATGCTCTTCGGCTGCCCCCAGTGCACAGCTGGAGGGGGATGAAGGCGCTTCCTGCCACCAGCTTCCAGGGAGCGGGCCACATTTGTCAGTCACATCTGAGAAAGCCCCTTCTTGAGCCCCGGCCCCTCACCTCTGAAATGGGGCCACGGCCTTTCTGGGTTTCCACCTGAGTAACCGGGGCTGGTTTACACACAAGGAGCCTGGCCTGGGGTCCTGAGCCCCGGCCTGGCAAGGAGAAGGAGGCCCTGTGGCACACTGTGCCTCCCCCAGCACTGGACAGGAAGGGAAGTCGAGGCCGGCCCGCCTGCCTCTCAGGGCCAAGTGGGGTGGGCACCATGTGCGGTGTGGGAAGGGGCAGGTGGCCCTCCGAGGGTTGTGTGCACCGTGCTCCCCACCAGGGGGTCTGGGTCCGGCTGAGCAGACGCCTCTGCCCGGCAGGAAACGCCCCGGCAGGACCGTGTACGCCCAGATGCACAACGAGAAGGAGCAGGAGATGACCAGCCCCGTGAGCCACAGCGAGGAGGTCCAGGGCGCCATCCAGGGTGAGGAGCCTGCACCCGACCCCTCGCCAGCAGCACCCACCCAGCCTGCCCCTCCAGAGGTGCCTGCCAGGCTGCCTGCCAGCCGGTCGCCCTGACCCGTTGTGTCCTGTGCCAGGGTAACCGGAGCCTTCCAGGGCTGCTGCAGGGAGGAAGTCAAAGGCACAGCCGAGGTCATACCCAGCAGTGGCTTCCCGGCCCACAGGCCCCATAGAGGCAGGGAAGACGAAACCCTGACTCTAGCCTTTCCCCACAGCCACCCCAGCACTCCCCGACCCCTCCATTCACTGTAAATGCTCATTCAGCGGGCATCGCGCACACGGACATCGTCTCCCACTGCTGGCCATGCTGGGAGGTGAGGGAGCCACTCACCCCCATGGCTGGGTGATGCCCCACTCCACCAGAGGCCCGGCTGCCCCCTCTGCAGCTGTCTTCTCTCACAGTTTCTGGGCATCGACTCAGCCAGGCGCTTCGCGCAGGGCCTGGCAGGCAGTTGCTGTCCATGGCCGGCTGGAGCCGCCCAAGTCGGGGAGTGGTCGGCCACACTGTAAGGAGAGCATGACATCATCTAGCATACGTGGGCACGATATCTCTGCCTCTCGACAAGTGGGGAAACTGAGGCTGCAGGTGTTCTGAGACTTGCCGGAGGTCCAGGAGCCTGACGGAGCCCTGCTCCTCTGCCCTGGGGAGTGCGGCCAGGAGCCGGGCGGTTCTGGCGCTCTCTGCAGATGCTGCCGTGTCAGCAGCCGGGCAGGCTTGCTCTTAGAGATGGGGCCTGGGGCGCAGAGATGAGCTGCACCGGCCCCGTCACCTCACGACTTCAGGCCACAGAGCTGGAGTTGGAATCTAGGTGGGCCTCAGAGCCAGACCCGCCCCGCCATTCCCGTGCTTGCTGACGACTGTCCATGCAGCCTTCCAAAGTCGTTGCCAGGAGTCGGCTGAAATGCCCAGGGCGGAGCATGGACACCATCAGTTGTCATGGTTATTATTCAACTTTAAAACCCATACACATGCCAGGTGTGGTGGTGCACGCCTGTCATCCCAGTGCGTGGGAGGCTGGGACAGGAGGATTGCAGGTTTGAGACCAGCCTCAGCAACTTAGCGAGACCCTGTTTCAAAATAAAAAATAAAATAGTACTGTGGGTGTAGCTCAGAGGTAGAATGCTCCTGGGCTCAATCCCCAATGCCAAAAATGAAAAAATAAAAACAAAAAACCCACACCCCCATATCTGTTTATCCTCAGAACCACAGGAGGTAGAGATCATGGACCTTACTTTTTAAATTACTGAGTGAGGCTCAGGAAGGTGACCCTGCTCACCCAGTGGCTGACCCTGGATCCTGACCAGCTCAGCCTGCCCGCAAGGCCTGAGCCTGTGTCCCCTGCCCTCCTCCCGCTCCTCGCTGGCCCGCTGCCCCAACCTCATCTCTCAGAGCAAGCCTGGCTCCCAGGGCTGCTGATGTGACAGCTCCCGCTCGGGGCCTCCGCATCTCCAGGAACATCTCAACAACTGCTGCCCTCCACTGAGCCTTGCTCCGCGCCAAGCCCCGGGCTCAGCACTCCCGAACATAACCGGACCCACTTGAGGCAGGCTCTGGCGCCAGGCCCATGTCGCCGATGGGAAGCTGAGGCCCAGCCTCCCGGCGTCTCTTAGCTGACAACACGCAGAGCTGGAGTCCCGTCGGCTCTGGCCGCACAGGCTGAGTGCCCCCCCAGGACCCCAAGTGTCCTGTGCACCCCAGAGACCTTTCACTGGTCTCTCCTCCGCCCAGGGCAGAGGTAGTTTGGGGCTCCGGGCTGGCCTCAGTAGCCGGCCCCCACCCTCACACAGGCAGGGTCAGCCGGATGTGATGCGCGGGAGGGTGTGGGGTCTCGGGAAGATGGGAACCCAGCTCTCCCTCCCCCTTCTGACAGCTATTTGCTTTTAAACTCCTAAAAATGAACACTAGCTGATTATATTATTATATTATTACTTGAGCCCTGAGCATGCACAGGCATCATCCACGACGGCCCTCCAGAGCAGCACCATGGGGCCCTGACATCACAGGTGACAGTGGGGGTGGGGGAGCAGCAGGGGCCCTCGAAAGGGCTCACCGGCATGGGCAGAGGCATCTCCTCTAAGCCCGCCAGCCTCAGCGCGCAGCGGCCTGGGCCACCAGGCTCCCCCCCAGGCCCCATGCTTTGCTGACACGAGGAAGAGCTGGCAGGCAGGCTCCAAGAGGCATCTCTGTGTCCATACTGTGCCTCGCCCTGTCCCCTGGTCTTATAACGCAGCCCCACCAGGACTACCCAACTACCCAGTCTCTGACTGTCACCATGCCACCTCTCTCCCACGCTCACCGGCTCGCCACACTGCGCCCTGCAGCACCTGCTGCCAGGAGGGGGCGGAGCCTCAGCCCCTCCCGCACCCCCCTGCTGCCGATGCCAGGTCAGTGGGTGTGGGGCCACCACTGCTTGCGATGGCACCTGGCACAGCCACTCCTCAGTCACGCACCCAGGACCCGTGGAGACCCCGCCACCACTCCCAGCACGGGCCACAGGAACCTCGGGGTGTCCACTGCACGCTGGCTTCGTGCCTGGACGAGGCCACCATTGTGTCCCCACACTGCTGCCTGCTGCTCTCTGTGCCTAGCCAATGGCCTGTGCTCACAGGGTGGTATCTCTTCTGTTCCCTAGGCAACCACTCCGGCGTGGTCCTGAGCATCAACTCCCGGGAGATGCACAGCTACCTGGTGAGCTGATGCCAGGAGGTCGGCCAGGACACTCCTCTGTGTTCCCGTGGAGGGCGCAGACCACACGCACAGCTGGGACGACCGCCCCCAGTCCCTCAGAGACCTGCGGGAAGGCCACCTGCTCCAGTCCCCACACAGGGCTCAGACACTCCTCCCTCCGATCAGCCCCAGCCTGCCCAGCCCACGGAACACCAGGGCAGCAACTCCAGCCCCTCCGGGACGCAGGCCAGTGGTGCCGCCCCGGGTCCCCACCCCCGACTCTGGGCGTCTCTGTCCCTGGGCCCCCAGGGCTGCCCTGGCCGCTCCAACTTCCTGCTGCAGCGGCCAGGCCTGGACTCTCCTGGCTGTACTGGCCATTCCGGAGCCTGCGGTGAGCCTGCCTGACTGGCCCTGCAGACCCACGGACCCCTCAGACACCGCACACGGCTCCTGTGCCTGCAGAGCCCCCCAGGGTCCTGGAAGCCTGGGGACAGGGCCCGAACACCACCTCCAGGCCTCCCGCTGCCTCCCTCCTCTTTTTAATCTGCAGATAATGTAAATACCTCTCTAGGTAGCCGTTTGAGTTTGGAGCACTTTCCTTTAACTTTCTATTGTGATGGCCAGGCAGTAGCCATCAGGCTGCTCTGTACAGCCACATTCTTGGGAACCCCTTTTCCAGAACCCCTGGGGCTCCTCCTCTGGAGCCCAGAGAGGCAAACACCCTCCCTGGTTTCTCCTGGGGGAACTGAAGGTGGGGGACAAAGGAACCCCATGCCTGCAGCTCCATGATCCTGCCAGCAGGGGGCGCCCTCCCCAGTGGGTCTGGGCTCTGGAAGGAGCCTGCAGCCAGGCAAGATGCCCATGATTCTTCCAGCTCCACGCCTGGTGCAGAACCACCCTAGGAGGTGTGTGAGGCAGAGTTGGAAGCCCCCGGGAGCGCAGGCCTAGTGTGGAGATGGGGCAGCGGGGCCCAGAGACCGTGGCTTTCCTAAGGTCACAAGGAGGTGGCAGTAGGGGTGGCCCTGGACCCAGCCCGCCATACAGCAGGGCTTCCACCTCTCAGGGCTGCCTAGAGTCAGGGACGCCAGCGCGAGTCCACACGCTACAGCGGGACAGTTCACCTTTTGCCTTGAAACAGGAAGTCAGTATCCTCCCCTCCCCCACCCTTCCTCCCAGGCCTCCCCCTCCCTGTCCTCCTTCCAGGCCAGCTCTCTGGGAGCCAGGCTAGCAGCAGGCTGGCCCGGGTGAGACCAGATATTCTGTGTGCCGCGTTAGAGCCTGGGGAAGGGTCACAGACCATCAGAGGCAGGCTGG
This sequence comes from Glis glis, assembly GCA_004027185.1. NCBI lineage: Eukaryota > Metazoa > Chordata > Mammalia > Rodentia > Gliridae > Glis > Glis glis. The sequence continues at coordinate 2,646 of PVJS01016582.1, read as the reverse complement.
GGACAAACCTTCACACTTGGGCAGTCCTGCACACAGTCTTTGCTGAATGGGTGGCCCCTGGCATCCACGCGCTTCTGTCACCTGTCACAGCTGGGACTCAGGGACTGTAAGCGCGAAGTCAGCTGTGCAGGGCACAGGGCCAGACGTGGCATCCCAGCTGCACCCAGCCTCTCTCCCTGCCGCCCTGCTTGCTTACCGACCATCACTCCCAGGACCCCTCCCCCAGAGGCAGCCCTGCCAGCTGTCCTCCTCGGGCAGGGGCTGGGCACAGGGACCTAGTACCAGAAAGGCTGTGACCTTGAGACCTTTGCCACAGTCCCACCCAACTGTTTGCGGTTTCCAGAGATACCTGTGCAGAGACCTGCATCCTGCTGGCCACCCCTGCCCAGCACCTCCCCGCTCACCCGCCCTTGAGTGTCTGACACAGGCGGGTGACCGTCACACACAGGCCCCAGCCCAAGGCCAGCGTGGAGTCGCTGGACCCCCTCCCCCAGCTCACCAGTGCCTGCGGTAACGACTGTAGGTCTTTGACCTTCCTCGACCACTCATTTACTTCTCTCAGCTGGTTGGGTAGGACTTTCCCCTCAGTTATTTGTGTTTCTCTTGTATTTTATGTTATTTCCATTAAGAACATTGCGGGTGTGTGAACAGGCACGGGGCAGAAGGTGGCACCTGATACGAACCTTGTGCGTTCCCGACTCTATAGCTGCATAGATCGGTCCATAGGCCTGTGGATCTGCCTGGTCATCACTTGCGGCTCCACATACCCGGGGTACAGGTATAAGATGCGCCCGGCCCGCCACTGGTGTCTGAGCTGCGTCTGCGCGGGTCACACGCATCCTTGGTATATGCACACAGCAGAGGCGATGCATTCTTTCTTATTTTTCCTTTTAAAAAATCAATAAATCATTTGTGATGCTTTTAACAAAGATTAAACGAATATGATCAGCTTCCGTCTCATTATAAAGATATGCTTCAATGTTTAAGCTCATGCATATGCACACACACACGCACACACATTCGCCTCTGGGTTTGTGGCCCCCAGGCGACATGGCCGAGGCCCTGGGAGGGGACAGGCTGCCGTTTCTGAGCTGGGACTGTACAGATGACACTGACCCTTGGTGTGACAGCACTGTGTCCGCCCTCCAAGCGTGTCCACACACGTGGGTTGGGTCCCCCACTCTAGGAAGCAGAGCCCCCAGCCAGGTGCCAGAGGGAACAGAGGCTGCGGTGGCTGTGGAGGCCGAGGCCCAGGCATGGCAGCTGCCCGTGCACAGGACCTTGCTTGGTCTCTGGGCTGCAGGCACTGGGGTTCCCCACCCCCGACGGAGGTTCTGGCCTCACAGGAGCGCTGCTGTCCCTGGTGGCTGACGGACTGCAGCTTCTCTGAGGTCCCAACTGCAGTCTTGGGACCACCCTTTCTTCTCACCCTCATCCTATGAGGTTACAGTCAGCAGGGAGGAGAGGTGTGAACATGCTTCACAGGAGAGAGGCATGACACGCTTCACAGCAAAGAGGTGAGACATGCTTCACAGGAGAGAAGTGTGAACACGCTTCACAGGAGAGAGGTGTGAACACGCTTCACAGGAGAGAGGTGTGACACACTTCACAGGAGAGAGGTATAAACACTCTTGACAGGAGAGAGGCATGACACACTTCAAAGGAGAGGTGAGACACACTTCACAGGAGAGAGGTGTGAACAAGCTTCACAGGAGAGAGGTGTGAACACGCTTCACAGGAGAGAGGCATGAACACGCTTCACAGGAGAGAGATGTGAACATGCTTCACAGGAGAAATGCACGCCACGCGTCACAGGAGAGGTGTGAACACACTTCACAGGAGAGAGGCATGAATACACTTCACAGGAGAGAGGTGTGAACATGCTTCACAGGAGAGAGGTGTGAACACGCTTCACAGGAGAGAGGTGTGACACTTCAAAGGAGAGAGTGAGACACACTTCACAGGAGAGGGGTTAGAACAAGCTTCACAGGAGAGAGGTGGTGTGAAATGCTACAGAGGAGAGAGGTGTGAACATGCTTCACAGGAGAGAGGTGTGAAATCACTTCACAGGAGAGAGGCATGACACGCTTCACAGGAGAGAGGCAAGACACACTTAACAGGAGGTGTGATGCTCTTCACAGGAGAGAGGTGTGAACACACTTCACAGGGGAGAGGTGTGAACACACATCACAGGAGAGAGGTATGACATGCTTCACAGGACAGAGGTGAGACACGTTTCACAGGAGAGAGGTGTGACACGCTTCACAAGAGGAAGGTATGAACACGCTTCACAGGAGAGAGGTATGACACACTTCATAGGAAAGAGGTGTGAATACGCTTCACAGGAGAGAGGTATGAACATGCTTCACGGGAGAGAGGTTAGACAAACTTCACAGGAGAGAGGTGTGAACACGCTTCACTTGAGAGAGGTGTGAACACGCTTCACTGGAGAGAGGTGTGAACACGTTTCACCGGAGAGAGGTGTGAGCATGCTTCACAGGAGAGAGGTGACATGCTTCACAGGAGAGAGGCATGAATACGCTTCACAGGAGAGAAGTGTGAACAAGCTTCACAGGAGAGAGGTGTGAACAAGCTTCACAGGAGAGAAGTGTGAACATGCTTCACAGGAGAGAGGTGTGACACGCT